>CM077241.1:23495663-23583163 GCA_039654775.1 Spinibarbus caldwelli | reverse complement strand
AATGTGCATTAACAGAGGCATGTTTCTGAATAGTAGTCATTGGTTGGATCAGATCTCTCATTTGCCAGGTTTGTAATCAAATTATGAGAAAGGAAAATGTGGCACAATGTTGGAAAACATGGATGAGTAAATCCACTCACATGTCACACAGTCTACACTTCCTCTTGGTGGAAACTGGGTCACGCAAATGGCAGTTTGTGAGATGCCATTTATATATACACACTATTCCTGTAAATGTGTCCAAGGTTTCATATATATAGGCTAATTCTGAGGTTCAACAGTTTTAGCTGTACGATTTTTTGTGTGTGTTTTTGAAAGAAATATCTTATGTTCACCAAGGCTGCATTTATTTGATCAAAAATATGGTACAAACTGTAATATTTTGAAATATTATTACAATTTAAAATATACATTTTCTATTTTAATATATTTTAAAATGCAATTTATCACTGTGATGGCAAAGCTCAATATTTAGCAGCCATTACTCCAGTCTTCAGTGTCACATGATCCTTCAGAAATCTAATATGCTGATTTGCTGCTCAAGAATTATTTTATTATTATTATTATTATTATTATTATTATTATTATTATTATCAATGTTGAAAACAACTGTGCTGCTTAATATTTTGTAGAAACTGTAATACTTTTTTTAGGATTATTTGATGAATAGAAGGTTCAAATGAACAACATTTATTTGAAATACAAATCTTTTGCAACATTATAAATGTCATTACTGTTATTTGCAATCAATTAAACACATCCTCGCTGAATAAAAGTATTCATTTCTTTACGAAAAAAAAAGACCCCAAACTTTTATACGTTACTATGTCAAATACTACTTTGACAAAAAAAAGACATCTTTACCACTGTACAGTGATGTATCAGATGGTATTCCCTATGAAAACCTTCATATATACCAAGGGGAAAAAAATTATTATATTCATGTACTATTGAACTTCAAAGATGTCCAGAAACATAATACCATATGACCATTCTGCATTTTTATATCCATTTTTTACTGAAATCTGTACAAACACATACAGTGGCTGTCATTTAAAACCTAGTAACTTGCCAAACAAGAAAGTTTTTGGGCATTTTATAAATATGTTGCCTACCTAGACAGCATTTTATATATTTAAGCATTTTTAGACATTTTGGGGATCAAATAGGCTAACTAAGCTGCCTATCAACATTTTGTATATCAAATCACATGAGAGCATATATGTATATAATATATGATTTAAGCCTATAGCTTCCTAACAAGATAATATTTTGGGGTATCATATATAGCAAGACAGCATTTCTCGACATCTATATGACACCTAAAATGTTGTCTAGGCAGGTAGCTCACTGGATTTTGGGATTTGAGACATATACGTGAGTCTACATTAATAATCCATTACTTTCCACTTACTTTAGGGAGGTGTGTTGCATTTCGTATTCTATCCACCATCTCCTGTCCATCAGGATGAACTTTGGTGACATGTGACCACATTCTCTCCCAGGTGACAGTGTCTATGGGAAAGCCTGTCCTGTTCACGAAAAACGGGACCCCGCCGTCTTTCTCCTCTTCCTCACCGGACGACCTGCCGGTGTTGTTTGCGGCAGTGGATGAGGAGGATTCAGCAGGAGGACCCGTAGTGTGACAGTAGGTACTGGTGCTTTTGGACCGACCGTGTCTGCTGATCTTGGCCGCTGAGCCGCTGCTGGTGGCGCTTGGTCCGGTCATTGTTCAGAAGTCTTCCGAGGGGGAGTTTCCCCTTGTTTTTCCCCAGATCAGTTATGACTGCCCAGCATTCATGCACAAAGACATGTTGCGCCTCAAGCATGCATACTAATGTGCCAAAACCACTCGGTCCTGCTCAAGTGTAAGAAAATCAGGTGGTTTGAAAAAGATCCAGAGGCAGAAAAATGCTCAGCGATACCATTTCTGTAGCAAACTATGACTGAGAGTGCTTCAGCTCAGAAATGGTCATATATGTTCCCAGTGAACCGCATTCTGTAGTTGTGCCACAGAAACTACTTCATCCTTTCGCTAAAAACACTGAGGAGGCGTCCGACTCCTGCGGAGGGATCACGGGCTAAATAATCCACGGTAGAATAATTTAATACCTGACTGTAGAGTAAGCGTGTAACCGCTTTCACTGACGGTCTCAACAAATGGTCACTCACTCTAGCGTTTTTTGATACTGTTATTGTATCACCATAAACTACAGCCAACCACGTTCTAACGGGTTTTCATTGGATGAAGCAACAAAGCGAGGCGGGTTCAATTCCATATAAGGGCAATAGATCCGCCTGTGATTGGCCAAAATAGCGAAAATGGGCGTGAACTTTGTTTGTGTATCCAGCAGGGGTTTTTTTTTGTTGTGAGCTTTTAAAATGTGTATTTAAAGTGATAGTGTATGTCAAGCCAACTCCATAAAAAATTCTAATAAGTAAAATAATTATTGCACTTTTTCATTCCTTCCGTTGAAAATGGCCTCAAAACGCATGAAACTAAAAACTCAAAGGAGTGTTATTTTAGTATCACTGAGATACTATTGTTTTTTTTATCAGTATTTTGAATTAGTTTTTATTAGTTTTTTTTAACATTTATTTAAAGCTTTAGTGTTAATTTATTCATTTTTAATGTGTCTATATAGGTTTTAGTCATTTTTATTTCAATTTATTTTTAGTATATCAAGTTATACTAAATGAAAATGAAAAATGTTTCCCTGAAAACTAGATTAACCCTTTAAGCCCTGAAGGCATTTTCAGAGGGTTTTTTTTTTCTGAGTGACATACAAAAAAGTAAAGACTCGTAACTCCAAAACTATAGCAAAGAGAGTCAAAAGGTTGGTCTCATTTGAAATGAAACTTTTTACATTTAAAATAATTAAATTTGGACATTCTCATGCTGAGAAACTGCTAATAAACAGCAAAAAATCTATCTTTCTAATTTGACATGCAATATCTTATGAAGGAAATAAGATAGGGGGGTCATTCTTTTTTGGTGATGTTCCTCTATATGTGAGCTGTATCTGGATCTGTGTGTGAATTTTGTGGTGATCGCATAAAGAAATCAAAAATTACAGCATTTGGAACCAAGGTAGCCTTTTTTTGTTTAGCCTTTGTCGCCCCCTAATGGTCATTTTTAAAATCATTCTTTCACTCATGATCAGTGCATGGGATTATGTTGATCTTGGACTCATTTCAGTCAGGAGCATCCACTGTAAGTAATGATGTGCCATTTTCTACAATCCATGCATGTTTTATGAAGTTATAAGTGAAAATGCTTCATGATAGCTACATTTTACTTTTAGTTAGCATCTGTGCGCCTGTGGGGTTTAATGTTTCGTAATTGCGTGAGCAATATCTCGTGATCGACTTATTTGATTATGTTAATGTTGGACTCATTTTAATTGTGATAATCTGCTGTAAATAATGATGTCCAATTTTCCACAATCGGAGCATGTTTCATGAAGTTACGAGCCAAAACCTGACATAAATGCTACATTGTTTATTATTTACATATGGGTCTTGCGGGGCTTCACGTACAAAAGCTCGCTCAAGTTTAGTCAAAGCCCAAAACAATTATACTCTTTGTAATCTACTCCGTGAGAGCTTTCAAATGACATATGACACATGACTATCTGAGCTTTATAATGTTTTGGACATATTACAGTATATAGCCGCTTAGGTTTTAAAGGGTTAAATAAAAACGTTTTTATAGTTTATTACCGTTTTATTTTATTTCAAATGACAGACATTTTTAAGGTTTTAATTGTGGTTAACTATATTAACCCTAAGTGTGGTTCTACCAATAAAAAAGAAATACCATAGTGTCTAAAACATATGGACGGGATGGCTTATATTTAATTACACTTTCATAAGAAAATTGCATGAAATATTTTATTCCTGTTGCCCTCATATGTGTATTGGTGGTATGTAACAATGCCCTGTTGCTCATTGTTCAGGCACAGAAGCATCTTTCAGATATCTCCCATCTCCAGCAGAAGGTATATGAGCAGAATGAATCATCTAGCAGTGCTCCATATTTTTGATGTTTCCCCTATAGAGCACACCTGAACCCACTAATCAGCTCATTAGCAGAGGCTTCAATTGAACCAGGTTGACAAATGTTGTTATTTTATAAATAGTATAAATAAATTATACATATATATGCTAAATTCATCAGCTGTGATATTTTATTTCATTTATAAAATATAACATTTGATGCAATTTAAATATACATTATTTTTTATCTCCTCTAGGTGTCTGAAATGAAAGGCTGTGCAGAAGATACTCCTTACTCAGTCATTTGAGAATGCTTTTAGCTACTGCTCTTCCCTCAATGTGAAGTTCAAAAGACCCAAATAAGACAGCTGTTTCAATAAAACACATCTAAATAATAGATAATATAATCTAAATAATAGAAAGAATAATATTTTATAGATTCATGATGTTAATTTTTCACAGTATAAACTGGGTCTTTATACAAAAAACACATATATGTCATTGTAAATTTTAAGATTGGGGTTCTTTGCATGAGAATGATCATAGTGATCACATGAAATCCAAATGTTTGCAATTATTTACATCTGTATTACTTCACATTTTATTGGACCAGTTTTTTTTTTTTTTTTAAATCAACAAACAGCATAATTTTAGCAATATTCTTTTTTATTATTTTACAACAGCAGTGATGGAAACATGAGACACTTCCATTGTTCAGAGTGTAATGCAAATGAGTTCTTGGACAGAGTTTTACTTTACAATGAATTTCCCAGCATCATTTGTGACAATCACTTGAAACCCAAGTTTGCACAGCTGCCTTCATTAACCGACAAGTATAGTAGTAGAAAGTACAAATTGAAACCAAAAATTAATAAATACAAAAAACAGTCCTGAAAAAGCAATCTTTCCAATAAATATGCATCTAAAATACAAAAATGAGTTAATAAAAGGCAAACCTAGGCTTATAAAATAATAGTACTTCTTTCTACCACACATCTGAGGTATGACATTTTCATAAAACCTCACTAGGCCAGTCAGCGACACACTCTTGTAAATAGATCACATTCCTTATTGAACAAAACACATTCTTAATGTGATACAAATGCTGTCAGATTGAGTTGTGCTCTCTGGAAAAGACTAAACAAGTATAATGTTCTTTTATGTTTTTCAGGTCAAAAAAGCACTACACAACATTTGATTTTATCTCACAATGACCGCATAAGCACTTAAAATGACATCAGTCTCATCATGGTAAGTGAATAACACTCTTATGTTTACCCTTGCACTACATTTGACATAAGCCTTTTCGGTTTACAGAACACTTTTCATTTAATGCATGGGCAATCTTCCTCATCCTGGATAAATAAAATGGGAATTCATGGCCTTTGTGGAACTATTACATGTAGATGTTCTGCAATGCAACAGCAGATGTGAGAAATGAACAACATTGCTTCACAGTAGCACACAGTCAGAAAGGTCCTTTGAGACGAAGCAAACAAACATGCTGTTCCAATCACACTAACAGGATTGTGCATATGGGCATTACCCTAAATACCTAATATTTGGTCCACGATTCTTGAAACAAATAGAAATTATCATGCATGTATAATTTAGAGGCAGAATGCATGTACACATTTCAGCCTAGATTTGGTGAAATGAATTCACAGCGTATTTCTGAACAATTATCACTGTTCATTTTCACTGAAAGTTCATTATAACATATTACAGCAAAATAAGGAGATTTCAAGTCATCTCAGGAGAGTCTTTGATTTGTTGTGATGTCTGATGTGCTGTTGGAGACATTTAAAATTTAAACTGAAGTCTCATGAGGTAAGCTAGAAGACTCCAGCTTGACGTCACTGGACGCTTTTTCAGAAGGTAGCTCAGTGGGAACCTTCAGGAGAGAGAAACGTGTTCAATTAAGATCTCATTAAGACCTGGAACTTTTTTCATTTCCCTAAAGATGGCAATTAATTGACAAAAATGCTTATCTTGAACATCAAGCTACTGAAGGCCAAATACTCTACCATTTAAAGGTTTGGGCTCGGTAAGATTTATTAATGTTTTTGAAATAAATCTCCTATGCTCACCAAGGCTGCATTTGTTTCTATAGTAATATATTTTAAAATACAATTTATTCCTGAAATGACAAAGCTGATTTTTTAGCAGCCATTACTCTAGTCTTCAGTGTCTCATCATCCTTCAGAAATTATTCTAATATTCTGATTTGGTAAAATATTTGTTTTTATTATCAATGTTGAAAATGTTGAGAACCGCATTTATTTAAAATAAAACTTTCTGTAATATTATAAATGTCTGAAGAAAAGTTGCTGAATAAACTTTAGTTTCTTTAAAGAAATCATACTGAACCCAAACTTTTGAATGGTAGTGTACACTGACAATAAAAATATGATGTGTATGGTTTTATATTATAATAGTTTTCTAAAAAAATAAAAAAAATAAAAAATAAAAAAATATTTTAAAATTTATATATATGTATATATATATAACGGTTTACAAAATTCACGGTTCGGTTCGATACGACAGTGGTGTCACGGTTCGGTACGTTTTCGATACGGGGGCGGGGCAATTGGTTACGTCGCAATGTTGGAAATATTTCTGTTTTAAACCATGAAGGGTTTGCACACGTGCAAACTTTGCGCAAGATTAATCTCAGTCAATTCACTATAAGCAGAATGTGAAAGTAAAAATGGAATGACGGAGTAATGATGGAGCTTTCGGCCTCTGATGCCGCATATTCTCTCACAGTCCAGGTGATATGTGCAAAATTTTAGGTGATAAGTTCACTTTTTCATAAAAGCATGAAACTTTGTACAGTTGTACACGTTGGGGCCCTGAACATTTTCAGAGATGGAGCCATCACAAAAACACCTCATGGTTGCCATGGTGACCATTTTACTTTCCGCCATAACCAAATTATGTATTTTATGTCATATCTCCTGAACCAAACACGAGAACACAGAAAAGGTGATGTCTACACCTATGTTTTGATGGTCAAGGACTACAATGATACCATATACAGCAACATAAACTGTTCAGGTGAAGAGTTAATGGTGAAATCAGCAATGTGAGAAGGAAATAACATATCTGAACATCACAGTATCACATCATTTACAAAAGTCCATATTATGGCTATTAATTTTTTCCTTCTTTGATAATGAACTAATATAATATAATTTATTCAGTAGTACAATAAAAGATTGTTTTAATTAATTATTGATTCATTACATTTATATAGTGCTTTTCTGGGTACTCAAAGCACTTTACATGAAAGAGGGAATCTCCTCAACCACCACTAATGTACAGCATCCACCTAGATGATGTGACAGCAGCCATGTTGCGCCAGAACGCCCACCACATACCAGCTTAACTAATAATTTATTCAGTAAAAGATTGTTTTCAAGAATACTCAGTCTACTCTTAGTATCTTGGGCTTGACTGAGACCTGGATTTGTCCAGAAGACTCCGCAACCCCTGCTGTTCTCTCTAACCACTTCCCTTTCTCTCACACTCCCCATCAGGTTGAAAGGGACTGGTCTTCTCATTTCTAATAATTGGAAATACTCAACCAACTCTTCCCTATGCAATAAAAATTCTTCATTCTTCATGCTATTATGGTAACAGCTCCTGTTGAACTCCATATTGTAATGATTTATCGCCTTACTGGTCAACTGGGCAGCTTTATAGAGGAGCTGTATGGGCTGCTGTGCTCATTCTCTGTGGATGGCAGTCTACTTGTAGTCTTTGGTGACTTCGAAATCCATCTGGAGAAGCCTTACACTGCAGACTTCCACTTCCACTCCTAGCTTCATTCGATCTCAAATGGCTTACCACCACAAGCACTAACAAATCAGGCAACCAGCTTGACTTAATTTACACATGCAATTGTATCACAGACAGCATTTGGTAAAACCTCTACACATCTCTGCTCATTTCTTTATTACATTTAACCTAAATATTACTACCTGTGTGCCACCAATTCCTCTACCAGTTACTTTTAGGCAAAACCTACGCTCCCTTTCATCCTTCCATCTTTCCTCTGTGGTTTCATCCTCTCTTCCCTCACCCACCCATTTCTCCTCTCTGGATGTAAATACAGCAACTGACACTTTATGATCCATTTTAACTTCTTGTCAAGACAATATCTGTCTAGATAGGCCAGTGCATACTACCCCTTCTAACCTAAAAAGTTGCCCCATGTATCCTCATCTTTACTCTATTTTGCTGTCTTAGGTGGCTCACCAATGTACTATATTTCTCTAATACAGAAAATTAAGTAGGCTTGAATAATTTTTTTGGGGAGAAGAATTTATTGAAAATGGTAGTGTAGCAGTTCTTCAATAGCAATGTTAGCATGTCTTTCTTCAAACAATCTTAACCCTTGTATGAATCCTAACTTCTCCCAAAGTTCTGTCTGTGGGATAGAATTTTATACCTGAAGACAAAAGGGCTAGAAACAATACTGTTAGGACCTTGCCGCTGGAGATCCTGCAATCTACAAGACGTTCCTGAGGAATGCTGTTCCTTTGTTATTCTACTGGAATGGACCATTTGGTTCACACCTTTATAGACATAGTTACATTATTTCTTTCACAGAATGACCAACTGAAATTTAACCAATCGGGTTTCATCAGCTGCCATTCAACTGAGACTGCTTTGCTGTCAGTCACTGTAGCCCTGCAGATAGTGAAAGCTGATTCCAAAACATCAGTTCTTATTCTGCTGGATCTATCTGCCACTTTTGACTCAAGTGAATCATCCGATCATCCTGTCTACCATCATCGGATCTGCACTCCACTGGTGTGAATCTTATCTCACAGGTAGGTCTTTCAGGGTTTCCTGGGGAGGAGAGGTATCCAAAGAACACCAACTGGTCACAGGGTTTCCTCAGGGATCAGTTCTTGGACCCATCCTCTTCTCTATATACACTCCATCACTGGTACCCATTATACAAGCACATGGTTTCTCCTACCATTGCTATGCTGATGACACACAGCTCTATCATTCATATCAAACAGACAATCCAATAGTAGCTGCATGGATCTCAGGCTGCCTGGCAAACATCTCGGCATGGATGAAGGAACATCACCTGCAGCTCAACCTTGCAAAGACTGAGCTTCTTGTTTTCCCTGCCACTCCGACTCTACAGCATGATTTCATCATCCTGCTAGGTTCATCAAAAATGATTCTTTGGTGACCAGCTGACCTTCAAGGACCATATTGTAAAGACAGCTCGATCTTGCAGGTTTGCATTGCACAACATCAGGAGGATCGGGCCCTTCCAAACAGAGCATGCTGAACAACTTCTTGCCCAGGCCCTTGTCATTTCTAGGCTGGACTATTGCAATGCTCTTCTAGCTGGACTTCCATCATGCGCAATCAAACCTCAACAAATGTTTCAGAATGCAGCGGCATGACTGGTCTTCAACGAGCCCAAAAGGGCCCACTTCTACATCCACTATGCCTTGTGGTAACATCACAGAGAGGCATTTTATTCACCTTTCCTGGCTGGTGAAATGACCTCCCACAATCGCAGTAATTAACAGAACACCCGACACGTTAGCTGACAGAAACTAATCTAATCCCATACCCGACCCATTTGACATAAAAACTGGGACCCGAAGCACACCTGCATTAAATCTACATGAGGTAGACAAAACTCATTTTTTAAAACTTTTATTCAAATTGTGAATAGATTAAATATAGAAAGCAAGCAAAGAGCGCTCCCGTTAATAAAATCTCTACAGCTGTCAATTAGTGGCAGCGTGATTGGCTACATTGCTCAGCGTGTACTGGACCGAGTCGAAATAGTCTTGGTTACTGGACCCGCAACCCGCCTGTGCTTGTCACCGTCTGGCCCGCACCCACACCACACCCTACACATAAATATTATTCCACCGGTTACATCAAATATTAGCAGTTCACCTGCGTGTACCCGCCCGCATGCAGGACTCTGGCTTTCCCCTTGTGGAAAACATAATAGACAACTCTGGCCCCAGAGAGTGATTGTAAATTAGGTTTACATTAAATATGTTTGAAATTTCATTCTGCATCTTCTGAGAGTTCATTGTAATCCTTCTCATAAAGACACTGAATTAACCATTAACTGTTCACCTGATTGCATTGCCGTCTGCGTGTGATGTTAGAGCGTTGTTGAGAGTGAACAAGAATGTATTGGAAACACACTACCGCCTACCTGACTCTGCCTGAGAGGTAAGGAAAAATACACTTACCTGAGAGGATTTTTTTAATATCTCTGAAATATATGATTGTATTCTTGAAAACAATCTTTTAATGTATTGAATAAAATATTAGTTAATTATCAAAAAAAGGCTAAATTAATAGCCATAAAATTTACTTTTGTAAATGCTGTGATACTGTGATGCTCAGATATGTTCCTTCTCACATTGCTGATTTTACCATTAACTCTTCACCTGAACAGTTTACGTTGCTGTATATGGTATCATTGTAATCCTTGACCATCAAAACATAGGTATAGACATCACCTCTTCTGTGTTCTCATGTTTGGTTCAGGAGACATGACACAAAACACATAATTTGGTTATGGAGGAAAGTAAAATGGTCGTCATGCCAACCACGAGGAGTTTTTGCAATGGCTCCATTTCTGAAAATGTTTAGGGCCGCAAACTATACAAGTGTACCAAGTTTCATGCTTTTATGAAAAAGTGAACATTATTTTCACATATCACCTGGACTATCAGAGACAAAGAGAGATGAATCTACTTCATCATATGCTGATAATGGTATAGCCTATAGGCTAGCTGTTTTCATTTATTTCCTTAATATTTCTCATGTGGCCCATAGGCTACATACTGAGAAAAAAAAAAGACAAAAAGAAACGTATTTCGTGTTAAACAGGTTGTTTTTGAAAGTCGGTGCTTGAAATAAAAGCTTTTTATTTCATTGATTTTTATTGATGACTGCAGTGTTAATATTTTAATTATAGGACTATAATTCATTGTCGGTAGCCTATAGCCTAATAGACCTGTTTTAAAAGACATTTTTTAAAAACATTTTAATTGAGGAGTAAATAGCCTAATCTTATCCTTGCAGCACGTCAGTTATGCGGTAATTATTGCAGGGCAAATTAATTGTACTTTTAATTTAATAATTAAAGTAACTTCATATTAATAATACGCCTAATAAAAATAAGAATGTAACAGGCCTACATTAACTGGAAATGCCAAATCCTCTTAAGATTGCCAATAATTGATGTTTCTGACAATATCTCTGGCTATCGTCAATACAAGATCATCGTCTTTCGATGAACCCCAGCACGGGGTGGTTATCGCGGGGCAGACTGCCTGTTACGTCGTTTGGGCTGCGTTGTTGAGCGCAGACAGTGGCACTGATATTTCACACACTTTAAGCTTTTATTTTCCAAACGTAATAGGATTAGTCCAACGAATCGTTCGGTTTGTAATGCGTACCGAACCGAAAGCCTCGTACCGAACGGTTCAATACGAATACGCGTATCGTTACACCCCTAATATATGTGTATATATATATATATATATATATACATACATGCATATATATATATACATACATGCATATATATATATATATACATACATATAATATATATATATGTATGTATATATATATGCATGTATATATGTACATATATACATACATACAGTATCTCGCAAAAGTGAGTACACCCCTCACATTTCAGCAACAATTTTATTATATCTTCTCAAGGGACAATACTACACAAATGAACCTTGGATATATTTTAGAGTAGTCAATGTGCAGCTTGTATAGAAGCACGAATTTACTGTCCTCTAAAAATAACTCAACATATAGCCATTATTGTCCAAATAACTGGCAACAAAAATGAGTTCATCCTAAGTGAACATGTCAAAACTGTGTCCAAAGTGTCAATATTTTGAAGTGGCACCATTGTTATCTTGCACTGCCTTAATCCTGCATGGAACTGACCAGAGCTGCACAGGTTGTTGCTGGGATCCTCTTCCATTCCTCCATAATGATGTCACGGAGCTGCTGGATGTTAGACACATGACTCTTCTCCACCTTCTGCTTGAGGATGTCCCACATGTGGTTAATAGGGTTCAGGTCTGGAGACATACTCGGCCACTCCATCGCCTTCACCTTCGGCTTCATCAGCAAGGCAGTTGTCATCTTTGTGGTGTGTTTGGGGTCATTATCATGTTGGAAAAATGCCATTTGGCCCAGTTTCTGAAGGGAGGGCATAATGTTCTGCTTCAGAATGTCACAGTACATGTTGGAATCCATGTTTCCCTCAATGAACCGCAGCTCCCCAGTACCAGCAGCACTCATGCAGCCCCAGACCATGATGCTACCACCACCATGCTTGACTGTAGGCAAGACACAATTTTCTTGGTACTCTTCACCAGGCTGTCACCACACATGCTGGACACCATCTGAGCCAAACAAGTTTATCTGAGTCTCATCAGACCACAGGACATGGTTCCAGTAATTCATGCTCTTGGACAGGTTGTCTTCAGCAAACTGTTTGCAGGCTTTTTTGTGAGCCAGCTTCAGAGGAGGCTTCCTTCTGGAGCGATGGCCATGCAAACCAACTTGTTGCAGTGTGTGGCGTATGGTCTGAGCACTGACAAGCTGAACTTTCACTTCTGCAACCTCTAAAGCAATGCTGGCAGCACTCATGCATCTGTTTTTTGAAGCCAGCTTCTGCACCTGACGCACAGCGTGAGAACCTAACTTCTTTGATCGACCCTTGTGAGGCCTGTTCCGAGTGGAACCCGTCTTGGAAAACCTCTGTGTGACACTGGCCACTGTACTGTAACTCAGTTTCAGGGTGTTACTGATCTTCTTATAGCCTAGGCCATCTTTGTGGAGAGCAACAATTCTAATTCTCAAATCCTCAGAGAGTTCTTTGCCATGAGGTGCCATGTTGAACATCCAGTAGTCAGTATGAGAGAATTGTACTCAAAGCACCCAATTTTAACTGCTCTAATACAAGATACACAAATTTGTATAGTCCTGTCAAGCAGACAAAAACATGAACATGATGAATAGGACGTGGCTTTGCATGGTTAAACGACATATAGCTGTTATCACTTAGGGTGTACTCACTTTTGTTGCCAGCTTTTTTGACAATAATGGCTGTATGTTGAGTTATTTTCAGAGGACAGTAAATCTTTACTGCTATACAAGATTGACTATTCTAAAATATATCCAAGTTTCATTTCTATAATATTGTCCCTTGAGAAGATGTACTAAAATAGTTGTCGAAATGTGAGGGGTGTACTCACTTTTGTGAGATACTGTATATACTGTATATATAAATCTGTTAACATTTGTTAACATTACATTTTACTCTAATATTGCTAGGCAATATGCCTGTTTTCCCTGTACCAATGTTCACATTTTTTTAATAGATAAGTTTGGGCAGTTTTCTCAGACACACAACTTGGCTTTTGTCTTTTTTGACTTTGATCTCGCACTAAACTGATTATATCTTCCACTTCACATTATCAAGATTTACACAATTGAGCCTAGTGGTTTTGGCATATTTAATTCACAAAAGTGATGAGGCAACACTGGAAATTAAAATGAGGTGGACTTACTGCTTGTCCTTTGTTTATATTGCTCACATTGACGCCGTGTCTTCTGAGGTCTGATTTAATCGGAGCTGTAAAAACACACAGAAGCATTAAGCTCTTCACTAACAATACTGATTAATGATAGAAAGGGCTGTAAATAGGAAAATTAACCTGTTAAAACAATTCCAAGGAGGATCCAAGCACACAAGAAAATGTTTCCACTGAGTGGGCCATAGTCTGTGGTAAGCTGCCCTTGAATGAGAGTAAAAATGATGCCGAACACCTAAAATTAAAGACAGCAGAGTATGAGACAGAAATAGGTAAGTAACAATGACTTATCCAAGAAGAATCTAAACCTGTTCTTCAATATATTGGAGGACACATAGAGCAAATGCTGAAGGACTAAGTATATCAAATTCAATGTGTATGTGCATCTCACTAGGCTGTTCAAACTGAAAGTGGTTACCATGGCGTATGGAAATAATCAACTGAAAGCTTATTACAAAACTAAAACAAGTCAGAAATGAGCAGGTCATACATACCTGTGCAAATGCATTAAGGAGACCAGATGATGTGCCCTCTGACTCAGGGTATGTGATTTCGACGCCAAATTCAAAGCCAATGGGAAGGTAACCGGTCATAAAAAACCTTTCGAAAAGAATAACATGAGTCATATACACCTACCTGACAGAGAAAACTCTTTGAATGTGAGAAACTAACGTATGGCATGCACAAACATGTTTATGTGAATCAAACAACAATGGGGAAGCAAAACCTGACAAGTGACCACTTCTGCTGATTTTACACACAGAACTATGCCACTGGGTTGAATGTCCTAAAACACCTGCTTTTGATCAATAAATATTAAAATAAAATATATAAATCTCTCTCTCTATATATAATATAAAAAATAATATAAAAGTATATATGTTAATGATATATAGTATTATATATATATTTGATAAATAGAACATTCAAAAGAATGGAATTTATTTGAAACAGATTGTTCTAAATTTATTTGAAATATAAGCTTTTGTAAGATTATACATGTCTTTGCTGACATTTTTTTATCAAATCAGTGTATACTTGCTGAATAAAAGTATTCATTTCTTTAAAAAATCTTGAGAGAAGCTAACGTATGGCATGCACAAACATGTTTATGTGAATCGAACAATGGGGAAGCAAAACCTGACAAGTGACCACTTCTGCTGTTTTTACACACAGAACTATGCCACTGGGTTGTTCACAAGAATGTCCTAAAACACCTGCTTTTGATAAATAAATATTAAAATAAAATATAAAATATATAAATCTCTCTCTATATATAATATAAAAATAATATAAAAGTATATATGTTAATAATATATAGTATTATATATATTTGATAAATAGAACATTCAAAAGAATGGAATTTATTTGAAATAGATTGTTCTAAATGTATTTGAAATGTAAGCTTTTGTAAGATTATACATGTCTTTACTGTCATTTTTTTTTAATCAAATTAGTGTATACTTGCTGAATAAAAGTATTAATTTCTTTAAAAAAATTTTTTAAATATATATATATATATATTTTTTTTTTTTCTAAATACATATAATATAAAAGTATAATATATAACATAATATGTTAATAATACATTAGTATAATTACATAAAAAAGGAAACAAATACATATATATAAAAGAGTATGTATATACAAACTATGTATGGCAGAGAGAGCAAAGTGACTTGTCTGGACTTATGAATCATGATACTAATTTCACAAATGATAGTAACAGGTACAAGAAGTTGAACTCTAGTAGCAGGCTTACCCTAGGGCACCAGCAGTAAAAAAGATAACAAGCAGATGTCCCAAGTTCAATGTGAATGTGAACACCACCATTCCAACGAAGGACAGGATGTAGACGATCAATGTAGTCAATCTAAAGGATGAGAGGACAAATTAAAAACTTTGACAAGCTGATTTTCTCAGATCTAAATGGATACAATTAAGTGATGAGGGTTAATCCTATTAAAATGAGTAAAGGTGTGGTCACATTTATTGTTGTTTTTTCAATAAGAATTCACACAATCTGGAATTTCGCATGATGAGGATTTCGCAAAGAGTTCCAGTTGGTCATAATATTTTACCAAAACTTGCCAAAATGTGACCACGTTTTAAAAATAGAAATTTTAGATTAAGATTAAAAGATTAGCTACTTAATAATGAAAATTCAACACTAATACGAGTGGCAGAGCTAAATACTTTAAAGCCATTTCAATTCAATTAAAATCAAAATATTTGAGGAAAATAATATTCGGTTTGGCAGATATACATACTTATAGGTTTTAGTACGATCCAACCAGATTCCACATAGTATGGAGCCAAACATTCCAGCAACAACCAAAGTCAAGCCGATTCTCCCTGTGTTTACCTCTTCACCCTAACGAAAGAGTTTAAATTAGCATTTCAATCATTTTTAAACATGCTAGTAATATTATCCTAAAGCAAGCTTTGATCTCAGGATTTTGGGATTAAAAGCTCACAAAAGCAAGTTCAACAGGCCTCCAGTTTGTTAACCAGTAGTTGCAACAAACCCCTTTAAGTCAAGAAAACCCTTAGCGATCATTTGTTTATAATTACAACGAAAGGTATTTGTAGCTTAAGGGGTTTGTTGCAACTGAGCCCAGAATGTGTTCTGAGCCTGGTCTACAACACTTTTGACTAACTTTCAATGTTTTGTTAGGTACACGTCTTTCAAATGGATCTCATGACCAGATATGGAAGTGTTATGCACGGTAAGTAATATCACATGGTGTGTGGTCACTAAACTTAAGCCTGGTGGGAAAGCCTGCAGAACATTCGGACACATCAAACTTGGGAATGTACACAGTGCTTGTCTTTTCATTTGGACTCTGTCATGAGTAGCAGGCATGCATGAAAAGCGGCTAATGAACTGCAAGAGTCTGGACAATAAAGCACTGACAAGCCACCCATTCCCAGCAAACAGTACCCAAGTGCGCCTGAGACGGACACAGAAAGACCCCTACATACATGCACGTGCCATTTTCACTTACCGGATAATGAATAATTATCATTTGATTGAGAAGTGTAGATACAGAGTAGAATGATCCAGTCATGATGCCTAAAAACAATATGAAATATTTTTAGCTTTATTTTTTTGTTTTCATTTAAATGTTTTAAGTTTTGAAATTTTGTTGTATGCATTAGCTTTTAGTTTTGGATCTGTTTTAGTTGTTTTAATACTACAATTGATTGCTTCTGTTGTCCTCATTTGTAAGTCGCTTTGGATAAAAGCGTCTGCTAAATGACTAAATGAAATGTTCACTGAAGTGCAGAACTTTCTATATAATAAAACTGAAAGTGTAGCATTAAAGAAGTTTGATACTGTATTATTATTGTTAATAGTTAATAATAAAGTTAATAAGCCATATACATGACAAAATAACAAACCATCTCATATTGAATGGTGTATAGTGCACGAATAAAAGCATGGGGAACATATTAAGATGAGATTAAAGGAATAGTTAACCACAAAATTTTAATTAAAATAATTAATAATTAAGGTTTTAATTATTTAATTATTGCCACAAGCTAATTAATATAATTACTTTTAGTTAACTTGTGTCACTGGATTGTTAACAAGAACCAAAATGCTCAACAAACACATTTGAAATGAAAATCTGTCCAAAAACACTGTTTATGTTTATGTTTGTGGTCAACATAAGAAAGAAATTTATACAGGTTTGGAACGACATGAGGGTGAGTAAATGATAACAAAATTTTCATTTTGGGTGAACTATTCCTTTAAGAACCACATAAGTGTGAGTAAAGGATGACAGAATTTTAATTTTGTATTAAATCATTGTCTTTCTCACCATAGCTGATGAGGAGCAGAATGAAGGGCTTGTTCTTAAAGAGGTTGATGATTGATTTCTTGTATGAATAGTCTTCAGCTGGACCGGTGGAGAGAACTGCTTGTGCTTTGCTGGGTGGGAGTGGAGGTCTGTCCTTAATGACTGAGAAAACGAATGAGAGACACATGAACTTCTAATTCCATTAATCTAACTACTGAACATGTCTACAGCTGTTTTGAGGGATTAATGTACTTGTATTCATTTTTATACTCTTTAAAATATTAATCACTGTTACGTACAACTCTCTTGCCTATGTTTATAAAACAGCTCTGATGACAGATGACACATCATTATTGCATTATATACAAAGATCATGTACAAGGTGTTCAACTAATTGCAACTTGTTTGTGTATTGTGAACTATAATGGCATAAAAAGAATGCAGAAGACTGTATGAGAAAAGGCTGTTTTGCATGATTTGTTTAGACCAAGCATTATTACATGCATCAGTTGCAATTATTTCTTTATGTCCTCAACTGCTGGAAAAAGTTCTAACAATGTGAAATGCAGATACTAGTTTTTACCAAATATTGTTAAAAGGAAGAGCAGACTTGAAACTCCAGCTGTTCCATAGAACATTATGCTGATGTTGTGTCCCATGAGATCTTTGTCGTCAGCTGTGTTAGGAACCAGTACGGGTGGGAGCAGGAAACCTATGGCTACACCAAGCTGAAAAAGAAATAAGACCATATTACACAAAGTTTATTAAACAAATCAGTACATGAAACAATAATAAAACACTAGACCCTTTAAGAATAATAAATACACACTTAAATATTTCAGGTCACACTTTAAGTTATAGTGTTCATATTACTGTGCATTTAAATGCTTAGCATACTTACAAAAATGTACCATGGTTACCATAGTTCCCGCTAAAATAATAACATACAATAGTCAGTGGAAACCTAAACTGCTTTGTTACCAAAATTCTTCAAAATATCTCCTATTGTGTTCCACAAAAGAAAGAAAAAGTCATATGGCAATTTTTGGGCGAACTATACCTTTAAAATAATTATAAAATAATAAAGCAATTTAATAAGAAAATATTGACAATAGACTATCTTCTAAATAATAAAATATTTTTTAATACTACACATTAATGATAGATTATCTTGTCTATCTCATAAAATAAGTTTATTATACACAATAGTTTTTTTTATTATATCTGGTCTGTCACTTAAAATAATTACAATTTTATAAAAATAATACAATTATTTTTACTAATAAAAATTAGTGATACAATATCTTGTCGCTGTCTTGAAATAATTTTATTATTGAATAATATTAAATAATAATAAAAATTGACTAGTCTATCAGCTTGAACAAGCTAAATGCTCAAAAAACCTGTTTAGAGCAAAAGTTCAGTCTGAATCCAGCTAGATTTTACAGCTGTTATTTTAGTGGAAACTATGATATTTTTCATGAAATCATGATATTTTTAGAAGGGAAAAAATGCTACATAACGTGAAATTATTTAATAATGCTGACCTGACTTCATCTGTACATAATTTTAAATACAAAAGCAAGTGACATTCGTAATATGTCAAAGTAATATTTAACCACATTCATCGCTTATGCCATATCATTTACAGGCCACACCTGGTTGCCCAACACCGCTGTGGCACAGGCCGTGGAAACTTCTCTCGGGCCGAACCAAACCGACGCGATTCTGGAGGGGAGGCCGAGGATGAACACCTGTGCCACAGAGCATATGATCTGGGCGGTCATGGTGACCCAGAACAGACCGGGCCCCACGCTGGCGCACTTCACCCACGCGCCCAGGGCATTCAGTCCGGCCCCTAACAACGCCGTCATCCTCAGCCCCTGCAAATCCAACAGCCACGTCGCGGGGAAGATTAAAGGCACATACGCGACCATATAGACCACGGAGAGCCAGTTAATCGCGATGCTTGTTACATTATAATAGTCCTTGAAGATGTTGGTAATGATGCTGTACTGGATCCACTGAAAGGCGTTGACGAGCGAATAGAGGCTGAACACCGCGAGAACGGCAAACCGCCTCCAGTAGAGTCTCGTCTCCAGCGCTGCGTTATTCTGTTCGCCCGGCAGCATCGCCTCTTTTTCATCCGGAGGTGCAAGCTCCTGTTCCAGCACCTTTGGATCCGGCGTTATATAGACCGATCCATTGGAAAGCTCCTTGTAGCCGCTGTCCTCGTCTGTATTTCCTTCAGTGACACCGCCGTCAGGTGCGCTGTCGGGCAGAACATGCTGCTCCTGAAGAAACTCACCTGCCACCATCTCGGCAAAATTAACCCCTTCACTTAGACATCAACGATTCTGGTTTCTATCAAATAAGGAGACTAGATGTGTAACCTAATTCTCTTCCTGAAGCGGTAAGCGTATGAGATAAAGAGATAATGATGACGGCTTCAGATGCTCCACTTGATAATAACGCTGTAATTACAACGGACCCCGTTTCCGATCACTACCGGCTTCAGCAGCAGGTGAGTGATGATGGCGTGATGTGCGCACCCTCCTCGGATTTGCTTACTGCGATCGCTACTGTAAGTGGATTTATATGCTTGGCGAGGACCAATAGACTGCAGATGGGGCGGGGAAAGCAGGCGAGGCAGCCCTGCAGGGCTTCTACAGACACCGACACACTGCTGAGGAGGACACGACAGATGCGAGCTGCGTTGAATGGCGCTTCAGGCACTTTTTTCTTTTCCCCGAATAGTCTACATAAGAAGCCGTATCTTAATGTTCAAACCAAAATGCCATTTTATATATTATACACAAACTTTAAATTATAGCCACATAAACATTCTGGAACGATCTAAAAACAAGCACTGAAAACATGTCAAATGTGTCACTTTAGTGGCTAATGTGATAATGCTGTAATACCTCTTGTTCTTGTGGCAGTGAATAAAAACATTTTTATCTTTATTCCATATTATTGAGATATGACGGTGAAATCAGTGTTGTATAGGTTTAGTCTGGGCTTGGTGGAAATGTGGGAGACTTTTACAAAATCGTCTGTGAAACTTAACGTGATAATGTAAGACAGATTTCATATGTTTAATGCAGTTTTTAAACACATTTACAGAATTTGACAATGCGGTTTCAGTAATGCTGCTTTTTAAAGACATGTTAGAAATTCATTGTTAGAATTATTCATTCTACTGACAGCCCTGGTTTTTAACAGTAAAAAGTTATTGATTTAAGTTGTAAGATAGGCTATTTTAATCGAAGTTATAGTTGTTTAGGGGTAGTGAGTGGTAATGTTTTTTTTTATTATTATTGTTGATATATGAATAAGGATAGGTTAATCTTAAAATTACGTTAATACATTTTTTCTTGATGTCTATTCAAAAAATATCAGCAAACGACAACACCTTAAATTACTGGTGAATTCTGAAACACAGGTAAGATTTTCTTAACACCTGCGCTGATATACAGTATAAGATCGTGGTTTTCCATGTAAACTGTTGCCGCGGGTTGTTTTTCTTTTCCCCGCGGTTTAAAAGTTTGACATGGGTGTATTGAAATATTTTGCATTATACCAATGATAACTGTGCTAGATTATGAGTTTTGCGAAAGAGCGTCTTTTGAGCTTCTGTTTGTGATTTTCAAGTTGAAATCGTGTACAATGCAATGCATTAACAGTAGTATATGTATTTTAGGTATGGAAGTGGCGTGTGTTGGGTTTTGATATTTGTATAGGGCCACTGGCCTCGTTTGGGCTATTTTTGATTGGCCTTGAGATGGTTTTGTTAAACAGAGCTGGCTACAAACTTCCGGCGATACACACGTCAGGAAGGCTACACGTGTGGTTACCATGGTTACAGCTTTGTAAACATTAAGCGCTGAAATGGCCACAAGATAATTCGACTAAACAGGGACATATGATTAACAACATGTCAAAACCGAAGCGAGACCAACTGTACGAGTTGAATATGTACAGGGAGACGTGGTGTCGCGTGGAGACGACCAGTAGGTTCTGGAATTTACCTGAAAGGAGACACTTCCGTTGTCACCTCCAGAACACCTGTGACTTCAGCGCGCTGCAGACCGCGCGTCCCGAGCAGCGGTGCTCCTGGAGGGACAGCGACAACAACACCAGACATCCCGAGAGAAGACACTTTGAAGACAGCTGTAAGATGAGCTTTAACTGCGTTTGAAACTTCAACTATAACTAATAAAGTTATATACGACATACGGTAAAGTAAAATGTGATCTTTTTTGTCCTTCCAGATAAAGCTCATCAGGTGTTAGGAACTGCAATCAACCTCTATGAAGAGTAAATGTTTTTCTCCAGACAGCAATAAACATGTGTAATGAACCGATTTGGCAATAAAACAGTGGATTATTTCATTTTTTTTTTTTTATTTAAACTGTGATCTCATTGTCACATAGTTAAAGAAACTGTCATTTATCACCCTCATGTCAAAACCTGTATGACTTCCTTTCTTCTGAAAGGAACACAAACGAAAAACATTTGAATAATGTATTAATGGGTAGAATTAGTTTTGATCCACCTCACAAAACCAGTCTGAAAGGTTCATGCATTGATCTAACTGATCTTTTTGATACTTTTACAGTAAATTTGCAGAAAGCATTCATATTAAGTCCATTTGTTTTCTGCGTGAGCTGTTTATTAACAAAATTAAATAATATAAGAATAATAATTCTAGCTTTTTAACTTAGAAAACAATCGAAGGGCGTTTTGTGTTGTGACTTCCATAACTACATCTGAAGATATTCCCTTAACTTTTGCAATGTATTCACAGCAGATCATTATGTTTCCGGGCTCATTTCTAACCTAGAGCACAAAAGAAGAAAATCACAGACAGTGAGCTTCAAAACATCTCAGTCATAGAGAAAATCAGATTATTATAACAGGTTAGGACTTACATGTTTGTCGAGCCCCAAGGCTGGAGAGTCTGTCTCAAGGCAGATGTGTTCCAAGGGAATCTGTCTGATTAATTTTGCTCTCTGCATTTAAAATACAGTATCATTATAGTAGTGAAAACAAAACTTCATGTTTGTCATATAAGGTTCATATAGGTTTACATAATACATCATTTCCGGTCCAAATATACATTCATATGTACAGAATGTGCTAATATTTGAATGACATGTGACGTGGAACTGGGTCATTCTTTAATATATGCTTCATGTTTTTATTACATACTTATCTATGATTTTATGGCACACAAGCATAATGGTAATTAAATTAGAATCCTTATCAAACCTGCTCATTTTTGCTGACGGCAGGCGGAAAGGAGAAGTAGAATCCAGCCTGAACCCCTTCCACAGCAACCGATGGCTTCCCGGCAAAATTATGCAATAATGCTTGTCTAATCCCTAAAGACATAAAAGTAGAATTAAGCAAGACATTCAGCTGTGACTGTAAAGGTCACAGAGACACAATGATTTGTTAGCTCTTACCTAGTTTTTTCATTGTGGCTATGGTAACCTTGGCTGCTGAGCGGGAATGTACATTCCTTTGAGATAAAAGAATAGATTGAGTTATGATTGTTAATGAAACTATAAAATGAACAGTCAGTTCAGGATGCACAATCTATGTTGCTATGCAAAGTAATGGTAAAAAGTAGCAAACCATGTAACCGTTTCTGAGCTGCTTGTATGATTTCTAGTTAGAAGTCATGTTGCTACTCACACTGGCAAATCCAGTTCTTTAGATATTTCAAGTTGTTTTATAAAGACTTTTATCTGTTCATCACGCTCTTGATCAGTATTTGCAAACCAGGGGGTAAAGTCAAGACCAATCTGTGGAGAAAAAAGAATATTAGCAAGAATAGATCACATTATGTAACAAGAAATAGGTGAACTACAATACTGAGACTCAAGATTTAAAATCAACATTAGCAATGTGAGGCCTAACTTCCCTAGTCTTATATGATTTTCATATTTTTTAAATTATCCCTAGACGAAAGGTTCTCAATCTTTTCGATTCCAAGGCCCTCCATTAACAATGTTTGAAGGCTCCATAATGTTTCCAGTTTTTCCATGATCACTAAATAAGGATTTTAATTTTTTTTACAATTTCTACCTAATAAAATATTGAGTTTATTAATTTAGATTCTAGTTCTTCAAAGAAATAAAATAAAATACAATTATTTTAAAGCTCGTCTTGCCTCACCGTAAATCATTTTAAATCATATTGATGCCATCCTTGAAAGTTTGCTAAGGTTTCTTTACGTTTTCTCACTTTATTTAATCAATTTCACATTCCTTAAAATTACTTCTCTACTTTGTATATAAACAATGTAATCAAACTAACCTGAATGTTTTATTTTTGTTTGGTAAGTGTTGGGTCATTTCATTTAACATAATATTTATAGAATATTATAAAAATCCCCAGCAGTGTCTGTTGAAAATTGTCCAAAAAAGATAATATCATACTTTACCTCCCCAACTGCAACAATATCATCTCTGTACTTCTGGAACAAAGGAAGGAATGGCTCCAGGTCCTGTTAAAACAAAACTAATATTTTTGCACTAAAAGGTCACAATATAGCATATGAAGCCTGGTAAACCAATCTTTCTATGTCATGTTATGTTATGTTATACTCACCTGAATCTTGACACTATGCAAGTCTTGCCCCGATCCTTGAACGGGATGAATGCCAAAACAAGGGAACACGAAACCAGGATAGCTATATCAAAAACATTAAATATTAGTAAAGCAGGATGTGTCCATTGCTGTGTAAACACATGTGGTGTGTGTCTAACTGGAACACTGTCATTCCAAAGGCCAAAGGAAACTCCTCAGTGAGAATGTTCTCACACAAAGCTTACGTTTTTGACAGCTGAATAACTTTCCCAAACTCACTGGCTCCCTCTGTAACTGCCACAAGAGCTTTCACTCCAGCCTAAAATTACATTCATTAAACAGAAGAGGTCATTGTTGCAACATTATAGTCTTTTTTGTCAGTTTTTATTGATTTGTCTTCTTAGGATTGACAAAAGCTTACCTTTTTAGCTCTCAGAAGTACATCATCTATATCCTAGGGAAAAATCATGAAAATAACTTAATATATACTAGATTCTATAAAAATCTGTGCAGTTTATTTCTGTTTGGTGTGGCAACAAACCCTTTGTCTGCATATAGTTTACAGAAACAGTGATACTGACAACATAGCCTATACAACAGTTTACATTAAAACACTATATAATAACATTTGGCTTTGTTTCTATTATTGTAACTTCATTCAGTCAGACAGTGGCCCAATTTATTATACATACTGCTGAATACTGTACTATGTAAATCAATTAGATCACTCTGGACTATTTGATGGAAGAAAAAAACCCAACTTAAACCAGTTGAGACTAGCAAACTTGCTGAGGCTGGTTTAGGTGGGTTTTTTCAGTAGGGTTGTAGCACACATTTACAAAGCGGTGACGGATCTGCTGATAAAGACATTGTGTTTATTGCTTGAAGATAAGACTTTCGCAATTTCGTTGACTGCGTGAGTTTTCCTACCTGTGTAAACTCATTTGCTGACAGGTGACAGTGACAGTCGATAAACCCTCTAGCCATGATGTTAGTATATAGAAAAATATTTTGAGCACGTTTCTGTGCAAATTTGTAAATAAAACGTGTTATTAAACCATTCGTTGTTTTCATGATCTCTACGGCATTTTCTCGTTCGGGGTCTTCACGATGGAGGTCGGAACGTTTCTTCTGCTGAAGAGTTTCTCTCAGGGTTTGTTTCGTTGTTACACAATCTGCTTCCGTTTCCAGGCTTTATTTTGAAAAATAAGCGGCAGTCATGGAGGAAGATCGTGAGAGCGGGGCAGACTTTAGAGTACACGTCAAGTCGAAAAAACATGTTCGTGAACAGCTTGACAAGTATAAAGATTTATTTAAAAAGTTGCTCGATGGCCAATGCCATATTTCTGAGGAAGACAAAGCTAAATTGCTGCAAGAAATGGTTGTGGTAAGTAATCAGTTATCGGAGTTATTTATGACATCGATTTAAAGGGATACTCCACCCCAAAACAAAAATGTTGTCATTAATCACTTACGTTACCCCCATGTTACCCGTAAAAACTTCGTTGGTCCTCGGAACACAATTTAAGATATTTTGGATGAAAACCGGGAGGCTTGTGACTGTCCCATTGACTGCCAAGTAAATTACACTGTCGAGACACAGAAAAGTATATTTAAAAAAAAACATAGTCAAAACAGTCCATCTGCCATCAGTGGTTCAATCTGAATTTTATGAAGCGACGAGAATACTTTTTGTACGCAAAGAAAATAAAAATAACGACATTTAACTTATTCAACAATTCGTCTCGTCAATTTTGGAGAGCATCCGATGGACGCAAAGTGCCTACGCTATTCTCTCTCTGTCATCAGTATCCCTTTAATTTTCTAAATATTTCTAAATATGTTTAGACCCAAAACTTACTTAGATGTGTTTTTCATTATCTTTATTGTTGTCGTTGTTTCTGCTGTTGTTGCTGTGGTTTTCTTCCATTCACCTTATTTGTTTTTGGGTTTTATTTATTTGTTTATTTTTTTTAGAATTTTGAATTCACAGTGCAAGAAAATCTAGTTATTGGTGGCTTGTCATGGGACGAGGCGTCAGAGGATTATTGTGAAGGTATCTTACTGTCAGTTTCAGAGAATTTATTACATTTTTTGCACACCAAACCGAAGCCATGGCAATATTAACCATTACTTTGTATGTTCAGACTATGAGAGCACAATAAATGACATTCTGGATGAGAAAATAGTAGAGACCGCCTGCAAACGCAGCTCTTACCCAAAGCAAATACGCAACCAGGTTGTGCGATCATTAAGAGCAGAGAGGAAACTTCTGGTGAGACATGATTTTATTTTCATATATATATATATATATATATATATATATATACAGGTGCATCTCAATAAATTAGAATGTCGTGGAAAAGTTCATTTATTTCAGTAATTCAACTCAAGTTGTGAAACTCATGTATTAAATAAATTCAATGCACACAGACTGAAGTAGTTTAAGTCTTTGGTTCTTTTAATTGTGATGATTTTGGCTCACATTTAACAAAAACCCACCAATTCACTATCTCAACAAATTAGAATATGGTGACATGCCAATCAGCTAATCAACTCAAAACACCTGCAAAGGTTTCCTGAGCCTTCAAAATGGTCTCTCAGTTTGGTTCACTAGGCTACACAATCATGGGGAAGACTGCTGATCTGACAGTTGTCCAGAAGACAATCATTGACACCCTTCACAAGGAGGGTAAGCCACAAACATTCATTGCCAAAGAAGCTGGCTGTTCACAGAGTGCTGTATCCAAGCATGTTAACAGAAAGTTGAGTGGAAGGAAAAAGTGTGGAAGAAAAAGATGCAAAACCAACTGAGAGAACCGCAGCCTTATGAGAATTGTCAAGCAAAATCGATTCAAGAATTTGGGTGAACTTCACAAGGAATGGACTGAGGCTGGGGTCAAGGCATCAAGAGCCACCACACACAGACGGGTCAAGAAATTTGGCTACAGTTGTCGTATTCCTCTTGTTAAGCCACTCCTGAACCACAGACAACATCAGAGGTGTCTTACCTGGACTAAGGAGAAGAAGAACTGGACTGTTGCCCAGTGGTCCAAAGTCCTCTTTTCAGATGAGAGCAAGTTTTGTATTTCATTTGGAAACCAAGGTCCTAGAGTCTGGAGGAAGGGGGGAGAAGCTCATAGCCCAATTTGCTTGAAGTCCAGTGTTAAGTTTCCACAGTCTGTGATGATTTGGGGTGCAATGTCATCTGCTGGTGTTGGTCCATTGTGTTTTTTGAAAACCAAAGTCACTGCACCCGTTTACCAAGAAATTTTGGAGCACTTCATGCTTCCTTCTGCTGACCAGCTTTTTAAAGATGCTGATTTCATTTTCCAGCAGGATTTGGCACCTGCCCACACTGCCAAAAGCACCAAAAGTTGGTTAAATGACCATGGTGTTGGTGTGCTTGACTGGCCAGCAAACTCACCAGACCTGAACCCCATAGAGAATCTATGGGGTATTGTCAAGAAGAAAATGAAAAACAAGAGACCAAAAAATGCAGATGAGCTGAAGGCCACTGTCAAAGAAACCTGGGCTTCCATACCACCTCAGCAGTGCCACAAACTGATCGCCTCCATGCCACGCCGAATTGAGGCAGTAATTAAAGCAAAAGAAGCCCTTACCAAGTATTGAGTACATATACAGTAAATGAACATACTTTCCAGAAGGCCAACAATTCACTAATTTTTTTTTTTAATTGGTCTTATGAAGTATTCTGATTTGTCGAGATAGTGAATTTGTGGGTTTTTGTTAAATGTGAGCCAAAATCATCACAATTAAAAGAACCAAAGACTTAAACTACTTCAGTCTGTGTGCACTGAATTTATTTAATACACGAGTTTCACAATTTGAGTTGAATTACTGAAATAAATGAACTTTTCCATGACATTCTAATTTATTGAGATGCACCTGTGTGTATATATATATATATATATATATATATATATATATATATACACATACACACACACACACACACACACACGCACACACACACACACACACATTCATTCATACATACAGTATATATAAATTACAAACAATTCCAGCCTTTCCTGTAGCTCAAATAGTAGAGCATGGCACTAGCAACGCCAAGATCATGGGTTCAAGTCCCAGGGAAAGCAAGAGCTGATAAAATGTAAAACTGTAACTTGAATGCAATGTAAGTCGCTTTGGATAAAAGCGTCTGCTAAATGCATAAATGTAAATGTAAACAAATCACTTATTCAATTATTGAAACAATAACATTACAAACTTAAAATATTAGTATAGATATTAGTACTTTTCTTAGTTTATTAGTAAAGATATTAGTCTTTATATGATTTTATTTATTTGGAACTAATTATATTTGGGAATACACATTGCGCTGAGTAAATTAGTTATATTAAAATTTTACGTTCCACTCCTGGCCACTAGATGTCACAATATATGATGTCATAATATCATTCTTTTACAATTTTTAAAATTTTAAGTTTTCCACTTCTGGCCACTAGATGTCATAATATGTATGAAAATAAACTATTGTTTTTGCTTTAGCTCATGAGACATTGAATTAAAAAGTACACTATACTTTGGTGTTTTTTCAGAGAACAGCTCTGTTTGATATTTTAGAAGACATAAATGTTGCTGCATGAATGTAGCTTATATGCTTTTTACTGTTTATCCATTATTTTAGGGTTTGTATGAACAGGCAGTGAAGCCACAAGACCTAAAGCCAAACCCAGCTCAAGGTGTGTGCACGCTTTTCTTTTCTTTTCTTAGCAAAAGTCTATAATTTGTGCTTTATGCAGTGTTAGTTACTAGCTCTTAAACATTTTATTGTTGTTTTTTTTTTTTTACAGACATTGTCATCAGAAATGTATCAGCTGCTGCACCTACAATTTTCAAACAAGCCAGTACAGTTATGAGGGTACAAATCAATTTTAATTGAAATATGATTAATTTATACAGTGCTTTTTGAGTGCATGTTACTATGTGCTTGTCCATTTTATTGTCTAATAATATTTAGGTATACCAGTGAGATGAAAGGCTCATTAATAACCATAGATAAAAAAGGATATATTATTATTATTAACATGCTCCATTTTCCTTCATTCTGTTCAGTCTCTGAAAAGTCTGAAGCAGGCAGCCGAGGGCTTGCGTCAAGTACTTGACATGCAGCCTTCAGCGGAGTCAGTGGAAATCTACAGAGAAGTGTTTGGGACCTCAGTAGGAGACGTCTGTCCAGACCTTCACCACAAGCTTCCCTCCACCATCAAAAGAGCTGCATCTGATTCAGAATATAGTGCAGACTATGTACCTGCTCCAAAAATCATCCAAATGACTGATGCAAATTAATGTGTATCTGTATGCATTTATATCATCTTGTGTGGGAATGGAGAAGGGAAGTATGGGAGTGTTGTACCTGGTATTAGATAAGTGTTTTGTATGCCAATTCTTACCCATATAATGTAAATAAATATTCAAGAAATACTTTGTGCATATAGTTTAAAAAGAAATAAGTGCTCCATTACAATAAATTACTTTTTAGAGAACTATTGTGCTGATGTGGTCCAGGTTCATACCACAAGGTGTTATTGGTCTACCAGTGTTGGTTTCCAAATACTGGCACAGAACACGTATTTATTAAACAAATGAGCTAATTAAACGTTGCCTAGCAGAGCCCTTTTTGTGTCATAAGTGAACATACAGTGGAGGCCAAACACTAGTATTTTAACCAGCTAAAAAATGGTTTCTATCTTTTGCTGTAGTGTGTCAGTAGGAAATATCAGTTTACATTTCCAAACATTCATTTTGCCATTAATTTTAATAATCCAGTGAGATTTTTGTTTGCATAAGGAGTCTGACAACAGCCAGTGCTCCACACGGAGATCTGATCTGATCATCATCCAGTCTGTCTGGAATGACATGAAGAAACAGAACAAACTGAGACAGACTAAATCCAGAAGAACTGTGGCAACGTCTTGAAGATGCTACAAGAAACCTACCTGCAAAGCTACCTGAAAAACTATGCGTAAGTGCACCTAGGGCAAAAGCTGCTTTAAACGCAAAGGATGGTCACACCAAATGTTGATTAAATTTAGTTAATAGAAGTTAATTGATAAAGAAAATCTATGACATTATTTTTTACAGCATCCTCATTTTACAGCATTTTTAAACGTGCCTAAAACCTTTAACAGTACTGTAGCATCTTGGAGACGTTGCCACACAGGGGCGCCTTCTACCATCATCACGACTTGCCTAAAATAAAATCTATAGATATAAACATTTCACAATGTTAGTTTAAATGTATAAACTATATAAATGTTAATCTAATCACATTAACTTAATTAACTTAATGAAATCTAGGAAGGCGGTGGAGCGGAGGCGGAACAGGGGGAGGGACGGAGGGCAAGGTCCATGTGGAAGTGGATAGACTGGGGACTGAGGCGGAGCTGTCAGGACAGAGGACCAAGGCTGAGCATATAACCAGAGTAAAACCGACAGAGCTGGGAGCCAGGGCGGAGCCAGAGACCAAGACAGGGCCGACAGAGGAGGGACCCACCAGGGCAGAGCAGACGGAACAGGAGCCCACTAGTACGGAGCAGACAGAACAGGAACCCACCAGGGCGGAGCGGATGGGACTGGAGCCCACCAAGGCGAAGCAGAAGATCTCCACAGCAGAGCAGGCGGAACAGGAGACCACCAGACCAGAGCAGACAGAGCAGAGAACCACCAGACCAGAGCAGAAGACCACCACGGTGGACCAGACTGATCAGGAGACCATGGTAGAGACTGAGACCTAGAGAAATCAAAGACAGACAACACAGACAGAGCATTCACGGCCACAAGGACCAGGGCAGGAAATGTAAATAGCTCCTTAACAGTTTCCCTGGTGACCACTGAGCGGGCAGACAGTTCATAATCAGGCTCATTGACAGGAACTGGACTGACAGACAATTCATGATCGGGTCCTTTGACAGTAACCGGACAGACAGACCGTCCAACATCAACTGCATTGGCTGGAGTAGAACTGGCAGATAGCTCAAAATCAGGGGCATTGGCAGAAGCTGAAGCAGACAGTTCAGTGACAGAAACTCGACAGTAAGATAAATCATATTCGGGCTCATTAATTAACATGGGGCAAATAGATGGTTCAAAATTAGACTTGTTGCTAACAGAAACCAGATAAGCAGGCAGTTCAACGACAGATTCAACAATTACATTTGTACAGACAGACTGTTCAAAATCAGTCTCATTGGTCGAAACGGGACAGACAAGTGGCTCAAAACCAGACTTCTTGACTGAAACAGAGTAGACAGAGTGTTCAGACATATTACTTGACATAGAACAGACAGATGGCTCAACATTAGACTTACGAACTGAAACAGGACTGGCAAAATGTTCTAAATCGGGTTCGTTGGCTGAGACTAGATAATCAGACAATTCACAGTCAGCCTCCATGGCTGGTTTAGAAAAGGACGAGAGTTCGTAGATGGCCTCTTTGGCCAGCTCAGAACAGGACATGAGTTCATAAACGGTCTCTGTAGCCACGACAGGACAGGCAGAGAGTTTGCAGACGGCCTCCATAGCCGTTACAGGGCAGGGCAAGAGTTCACAGACGACCTTCATAGCCGTGACAGGGCAGGACAAGAGTTCACAGACGGCCTCCATAGCCGTGACAGGGCAGGACGAGAGCTGGTGAATGGGTACCACTGACACCTCCGGAGGTTCTGCAGCAGTTGCCGCCACCTCTGGAGGTTCTACAGCTGTAACCCTCTCCTTGATCACAACATGACAGGCTGAAAGTACATTGCTGGATGCTACCACCACACCAGGAACTGAAGCGAGCACCGCCACTCCAGGAGGTTCTGCAGCATGTGCCGCCACCTCTGGAGAAGCTGCAGCGGGTGCTGTCGCCTCGGAGAACACAGCAGCACGCGTCACTACCCTGAGAGGTTCTGCAGCTTCAGCCACTACCTCTGGAGACATTTCAGTTGACACCACCACCTCAGGCAGTTCGGTGGTGGTGTACGCAGTCTAAACGCAACATAAAGCGATCCCCATCATGGGAAGCGCTTCAGGCAAGGGGATAAGTTCAGGAACAGGAGGGTTAGAGTGGGTGGGTTTGGGAACACCAGCTGTGCGTGTAGACACCAGCGGTGAATCACTCACGCTAGATAACAGACTGGGATACCGAAAGACTGACTTTGAATATTTGGGTGCAATAGACAGGACGTGATGAGACTCTGGACGATCGGCTGAGATGTGACGTGACTCTGGACGATCGGCTGAGGTGTGACGTGACTCTGGACGATCGGCTGAGGTGTGACGTGACTCTGGATGAACAGCTGAGACGTGACGAGACTCTGGAAGATCAGCTGTGACATGACGTGACATGACTCTGGATGATCAACTGAGACGTGACGAGACTCTGGACAATCAGCTGAGATGTGATGAGACTCTAGAAGATCAGGGATGACGTGACGAGACTCTGGAAGATCAGCTAAGACGGGACTTGATTCGTGAAGAGCAGCCGTGAATTGACTTGACTCGTGAAGAGCAGCCTGGACTTGACTTGACTCGTGAAGAGCAGCTGTGAATTGACTTGACTCATGAAGATCAGTTGTGACTTGACCTGACTCGTGAAGATCAGTTGCGACTTGACGTGACTCGTGAAAAGCAGCTGTGGCTTGACTTGACTCGTGAAGAGCAGCTGTGACTTGATTTGGCTCATGACGAACAGCTGTGACTTGACTTGGCTCGTGATGATCGGCTGTGACTTGACTTGGCTCGTGACGAACAGCTGTGACTTGACGAGGCTCTGGACAAACAGCTGTGACGTGACAAGGCTCATGACGATCAACGGTGACTTGACTGGACTCACGAAGATCAACGGTGACTTGACTGGATTCATGACAATCAACGGTGACTTGACTGGACTCACGAAGATCAACGGTGACTTGACTGGATTCATGACGATCAACGGTGACTTGACTGGACTCACGAAGATCAACGGTGACTTGACTGGATTCATGACGATCAAAGGTGACTTGACTGGACTCACGAAGATCAATGGTGACTTGACTGGATTCATGGATGGCAGCTGTGACATGACGGAGCTTCGTTGTGGCGGCCATTCCAGTACGTTCCAGTACGGCCGCCATTACAGGAGTGAGTGCGGTGTTGCGTTCCTCCGCGACACCCACAGTGAATGAAGATCCGACAGTCAATAAAGCATAGTCCATAAAATCTCTTAGAAATGAACGGGGGCCTTCCTGGATTAATTGCGATTTGAGCGGCTGGTTAATGCCCTCACAAAAAAAAAATCTATGAGCGCACAATCAGGTAAATCTGAATAATTCACGATCTCTAAATACTCAAAAATATAACTCTCGAGCGATCGTGTGCCCTGCTTGAGAGCTAATAGCATTCACGCTGTGTCCATACCTGGCCAGAGTCCTTTAGAAAAGCCACTGGATCCTCGTGTGGCCGAGTATTCTGTTACGGAGTCGACGAGTGTAGACCCATTTGCAGGGCTTTTATTAAACAAAGGCATGGTCAGGAAACAAGCAAGGATCATGCAAATGGCAAACAGGCACGACACAGGCAAGACAAAGAGTAGTCCTAGGGCAAGCGTGGGTCTTCGATCGGCGAACAATATCCAATAGGGCAAGGCAGAGAAATGATCCAGGTACACGAGCGGTAGTCCAAGAGAGGTCCAAACAGAGTCCGAACGGGAAGGCAAAGGGTTAATCCAGGAAACACGGGCAAGAATCATAACACTAGAAAACAGGCAAGGCAAGACTATAACAACTGGGTAGGCTCCGTAGAGTAGCTATCGCTAGGATATACACTATACAATACTCAGCAGCTTGAACAGGAACTGAGAGGGTATTAAATAGACAACGTGATTGGTTACAGGTGAGCATGTGATTAGGGTGAAATGTATTGTGGGAACTGAAGTCCAGTGTGAGTGTAACAGTCTGTGTAGCGTGAGAGTCAATGTGACTGAAGAGTGACCTCTGATGGAGAGTGAACGGAAGTTCATAGACCAGATTCGTGATACTAATCGTTTTTGTGAAGAGTGGAAGCTGAAGCGCACTTTGCAGGACATGGAGGCGCCAGAGCGGTCACTTCCATTTTTTTCTTGATAGTGGAAACAACTTAAAATACGCTGTAATTTTTGCTCAAAAAGATAAGAGTAATACATCATTCGGAACTGTAAAGGGTCTACTTTTGTTTGTGTGCATTCACAATAACAAAACGTTGTGCTTTTATAAAATAAATAGGAAAACAGAGGATGCGCTTGCTGTCTCGTCTTGAACAGGAGCGCTTCACAATGATGAACCGAAACTCAACGAATTGAGTCACAAATATGATAAATATATCTATAGAAAGCTTTATATTACTACTTTAAAATGAAATAATTCAAATCGAAAACAGAAACTCTTTCATTATGCAATCCGTAAAGATGCATTTCTCTCTAAAGGCACGTCCAACGAGGAGATGGCGAGTCATTTTTTCATCACCATCTAAAATATAAAAAATAAGGCAAAGCCTAAAACAGGCCCGATATATATATATATATATATATTTTTTTTTTTTTTTTTTTTTTTTTCAGATTTTTATGTTGCTCTGCTCTGAATATCTTAAAATTTAAAGGATTTGCTGCAATGCAATTTTGTCTGATATGTGAATTATTTATTATTATTTATTATTTTAAAAATTACTTTATTGCATTCCAGATGATTTTAAAGAACTTTTCACAATAAATTTTACGGGTAGCTTGAATGTAAAACATTGTCATGAATTCGTTGTATTCCCATTTGTAAAATAAACTACAAATTAATTGTTGTAGTCTAACCCGATCTCATGAAAGTGAGTGTAGCACGATTTTCTGTTTCTATTTGGCATAATTGTTTATAAGCAGAAATTGACTCTGGCAGGCAAAAGACTGATAAATTCATTATTAATGGCATGGCTGGTTCAGTCGACAGAAATATGGGACACACGGGCCTATAATTTACAGCTGAAATGTTTGCGGGGCAAATCTCAGGTCAGTCTGAGCTCTCATGGTCACAGTGCGTCCAGCCGTACACCTGCAGGCACCACTGTTGCCACGGTTCTTCTGGATTCAGTCTGTCTCAGTTTGTTCTGTTTCTTCATGTCATTCCAGACAGACTGGATGATGATGAGATCAGATCTCCGTGTGGAGCACTGGCTGTTGTAAGACACCTTGTGCAAACAAAAATCACACTGGATTATTACAATTAATGGCAAAATTAATGTTTGGAAATGTAAACTGATATTTCCTATCGACACACTACAGCAAATGATAGAAATAACTGACTTAAAATCATTTTTTAGCTGGTGAAAATACTAGTGTTCTAATAATTTTGGCCACCACTGTATATATATGAACTGCCAAAATGAATAAACTGATTGAAAAGAATATCAGAATTAAATTCTACTTCTGATAAACTCACTATAGTGTCAGGACTTTGAGCGTAAGGCTAGAAATAGCCAAATTGACCTTTTGTAATGCATATCCATATGGGCTATTAAGGTTTTGTTTGTTTGTTTGTTTGTTTTTTTAATTTAACGTATTTGACCTCATTTTACTTTTAAAGACTTTCATTGCCTGATTTAAAAAAAGGTTTCAGAAATCACCTTTACAAAATGGAAAAGACAGTCATTTCGTGGAATGACCCAAAAGCGTTAAAAATACAATAACACTCACACCGCCTGAAGTTATTGGAGTTCTCGAGAGCACCACGTGACTTCAAAGAACATCCGCCGAAGGCATTTGCAAGAAATCACCAATGTTACCCTATGAGGGATGTTGACTGACAGTTTAAACATGCCTAACTATCCGCTAATTAAAACGACATAATAGTTTGCCTTAATTTTCCATAAAATTTCGTGAACGGAAGTCTTTATTGTGCTCGTGTGGTTCTGCACCTGTCATGTCACTTTTCAGTGCAACAAGTAACTTTACTCGAAATGATGTTACAGCTTTACGGTTGTTTCGAAAGAGTGAGGTATGTTACTTCTTTATTCTTGTTTCATTTTCTTTAAATAATTACAAAATAAGTTCGTAACTTAAAATAAAAATTGACCTAATTACTGTTGAACTTGATAACATGGCATTCTAAACTTTCTGATCTGTGCCACCCAAAATGATTTTACGGTTTACTGTTTGCGATTTGTTCTGTTGTAACGAGATAATCCTGCACATTAATGTTCAGGAAACAATATATAACATCCATAAAATACGACTGTGATTCAGAGCTCTGATGATGAAGAGAAAAGGTTGAAAAGAAGAGAAAAGAACCGAGTTGCTGCACAGAGGAGCCGCAAAAGACAAACTCGGAGAGCTGATGAGTTGCATGAGGTTTGCAAGTTACACATTATATAGAATATAAAAGATGTTAATGTCAGCATTTGTTTATTTCAGTAAATTTGCAGATAGAATGTTTATTTGCCCCATGCAGACGTATGACAAATGCATCAACATACATTGGAAAATACATTAAATGCACACTGATGCATATGATTGATGTGGTTTTTGACATACTGAAATTTTCTTTAACCAGGCTTATGAATGTCTGGAACAGGAGAACAGTCTGCTGAGGAAGGAAGTCCAGCTTTTGATAGAGGAACAGCAACGCTTGACAGATGCCCTCAAAGCCCATGAGCCTTTGTGCCCTGTCTTGAACTGTGGTATGACTTCAACATCAAGGTCCACAGGCACAATGCCACCTGAGTTTATGTCTAGATAGAGACGCTCACATCTGGTGCTCATGATATCCGAATTTATTCCATTTAAGGATAAATTAAGTATACTTGTAATCGTACAAGGGATTTATGCATACTAGCAGAATGTAAATAATTTTTTTTTTTTTTTATTCAAAAGTATTAACTTCAGTATGTAAAAAGTAAGTAATAGTATTAAGTTCAGTATGCAGTGTTTTCTGTCAACATAAAAGTGAATTATTAAGTCATGCTTGAAATTGCATTGTAACAGGTTATGTTCAGAATACAAAATCTCTGTAGTTATATGTTTGTTTTCCCAGGGTCACACCTCACGTGAATACGTCCACTTTGGTATTTACTTTGATAGAGTCAATAACCACTAACTAAACCATCTGTTATACCGCAGTTAGTTGGCTGTGAATGAACAACCTGCAACAATGGACTTCTGCTTTATGAGAGCCAATCTGACCAAAATACCAGAAGTTAGTTTCAAAACTCTGTGACAGCAGGTTTATGTCTGTATATTATTAAGTTCTATTAAAAATGACCATAACAGCTTAATTCAAATGCTAGTGTTGCTTTTCTGTCTTGCTTGATCATTTTTTGCTGCTGGAGTGTATTGTAAGTATTAGAAAAATAAACAATTATTTAAAAAAAAAAAAAAATCACTCCATTTATTCACTCTGTGACGCAGATTGAAATCCAGTAATTACTCAAATTGAAATAGTCATACAATTTCTATTAAAATGAGGTCACCAAATCAGAAAAAGGACCAGGATGTGTAGTTTTCTTCTCATTTGTGTTGAAACCATATCTGGGGGTGGTTGCGGTAAGATGGTGGTCAGTTTTTTTTCTTGAATGTATCACTTCCTCAAACCTCTGTAGACTTACCTTCTTAACCAGTGCAGGGTACACACTTCTACATTTCTCTTCCAGTTTTCTCTTCTCTTCTGAAAAGTCCTAGAGCTCCACTTGTATCTGTTGACTTTCGTTTTAAAACTTTAAAGCCAAAAAGCACTGCTAGAGAATGTTAAAAAATATCACAAAACGGTTCATTTTAGTATATTCAGTATAATTGTTTATTCTAGCAGAAATGCAGTTGTTCAGAATGGGTTGAGTGTAAAGCATATAGTTTCCACCAAAAATAAAATTGCTTTAGTTGGGGCTTGACAAAATTTTTGCAACACAATAGTTTAAATGCAGTTTTGTATTTCATAGCAATTTCAACAATGAATAATTTGATAGTAGTACATGCGAGTCTTCTGGTATGTATGGTGTGGGAGAACTTGTATAAATGCAAATGGAAATGAACGTAACACCAGAATAAACTTTCCAGCCACAAAGGTCTGTAAAAACCTCTTCCTTGGATGATTTTTGATTTTGGAGCGGTATAAAAAAAGCAAGAGAGAGAGAGAGAGAGAGAGAATAATTTATTAACTATTATTATTAATATTCTAATTACATCAGAAGTACATATCAGAAGTAGATATCTTGGACAAAGAGAGGTTTTGGAGTCAAAATGTTGAGAACCAGTGCCTGATAGACATACATATATACATATATTTAACAAATCAAATCATACATGATTGTTAACAGTTATTTCTGCTTCAGAAGTTACATTTTTGTTTCCTTGGTTGATTTGGTTGCATTATTACAAAACATCTGCAACGTTCCTGTCCGAATCAATGTAATAGCTGCATCTAGACAAGCGTAAGTAAGTGTCCAGTGTATGTCCTGCAACTCAGCATCTATTTTTGTTATAACTGTAATAATAATGTGTGGATGATGGATAAGGTCTTAAACTTATGTTGTAAAAAGTGTATCTTAAGGATTCTGGCTTTCTGTGGGTTTACATATAGTATGATGTCATGTTTATAGTCCATACTTCATAACCTGATGAGGTTTCTGTGTTCTGGCCTACAATTCCTTGATTGTTATGCCCTCTAGTGGACACATTACTAATCAACTTGCATTTAAATTAAACATTTTATATAATCTTTATTTTTAGATTACATCTACTGAAAATAGATAAAGCTGCTTTAAATTATAGTTATAATAAATGTAGTTTTAATTAACTATAATGTAAACTGAATGAAAGCCATCAGTTTGTACATGACCAGTATCATCGATATTTGCTAGAAATGGTGTGTCTTCTAGAATCTCAGGTTGGGCCAGTGCTGTAAATTTATCTTCTTGTTGCTACACGAAAATAAAAGGAAGTAGAGAAGATTATCATAAACTCTTTAGCATTGCCTTTAAAGTGCACGTTTTGAAATCTGAATAGAGGAGCAGGCAAATGCGCATTGTGAACTGGGAAATTAGGGGTGTGACTTAAACAGAAAAAAAAAAAAAAAAAAAAATCTGTTATGGTAACTTTTCCTTCCTGATCTGCGAGTTCCTGGTAGCGACTGTAGGTGGTTGCCCTCGCATCTCAAACTCTTGGAAACCTTACCGGAACTTAAAGAAGAATGTGGACCTTGAAGTTCCCATTGAACCTACACTTCCTTGAGCTCCCCCAAAGCAAAAAGAAGGGACATTTCCATTGTACTGGCAAGGAAGTGGTCTAGACTGTTCGCTAAATGCATTTATCGTTAATCTAATGCACCCCGAGGGAAGACCAATATTTTTAAACGTGAGGTTTGTAATATACACTATACAGGGCTGTCATTCAAAATACTTTTTCCAGGATGAGTAAAGCATCAACATTTTGTTTCGTCTTTCATCTTTTTAAGGATAATGGAATATATGTAACATAATATGTATTTCATCATATCTTGGATTAAAAAAAAAAAAAAAATTGTTTTTATAATAAACCCCTAATAGTGTATTATAATAGTAATGGCTAAATGAACACCTGTCAAACATGTTCTATAGGCATAGGTTGTAATATGTGGTCATTATTTAAGCATTTTTCCTGAATGTGTAAAGCATTCCAATGATCTTACAGGTTAAGAACCTGTCAGTCATGAATGCGTTACATCAAAACTTTAAAATCACTACAATAATGTTTAAAAGTTATGACATAGATGTTTGAAATAGCTTTACAACACCCTATTTGACATCTGTAGATTCCATTGCAACAGTTTTAATGCTTGCATCAGAATGTGAAGTTTCCACTGATTGCATTTATTGCCAAGGGCCGTGACTATGTTGGTTCATATTCAGGCAGGGCAAAGTGTACTTGCGTTATGGTGAAAGTCAGGTCATGATGTTAGGAATCCGGGTATTTGTTGAATAGATGTGTTAGATTAGATTTCATAAAAGCTTGTTTTTATTACACATTCAATATATATAATTTTATATTTTGTAAATATAATTTTATGCTATTTAAAAAAAAAATATCAAGTCCCATATGATGTATTCTGTATGCTGATCATTTACTTCCAAGGTGTAATATGTATCTGGCTGGATAGTTTTGATTAGAAATAGTGATTCATTGCACTGATTGGGAAACAAATGTGAACAAAGAGTGCTTAGTTCCTGGTGATGATAATACAGTGTTTCATGTTTATGGGTTCTATATGTTTTCAGAAAAGAGGTGGAAGTTATCTGAGAGTCATTTCTGAGAGTTTATTATCACATGTCTGACATCAGTCCGCATCAGCAGTGATGAAGCAATGAGCAGCAACTCGGACTTGATTGCCCCATAAATATGTTTTTTTACTTTAAGGGATGGGTGCTAACAAAATGACTCAAGTTCAAATTAAATTGGAGAATTTAGCAAATAAAAAGGCCGAAAGCGACTGTTTTTATTGTGGTTCATAGAAAGGGTGGAGTACAAAGCAATGATGCCACATGTAATGAAAGATTACAAAGCTTTTTATTAACTTAGATGAATTCAAGAATAAGATGGTCTATGCCTATATAAGATTTAATGCACTTCAATTTCAACCTTGGAAACAGGTGTTTGTTTATTTATTTAGTCAGTTAATTAATTTAGTTCCATATTACGATTAAAGGCTATTTTCATGGCAAGATTAAAGTACTTGAATATAAAAGTACACAAAAGTCACAATAAAATCCAAATAATGTATTTTAATATGACATTTGATAGAAATTCTATTTTTTGTGAAACTTACTTACTTAATCCATTAAAAGTTAAATTCATTAAATCACTCTTGATTTAATGTCCAATATCCAGCAGTGTCCAATAAGTTCTCATAAATGTTAAAATGGTACTTTTAGTTCCTGTACAACCATGTTTATAGTTTATGAATATTTCAACTATGAAATAGATTTGAAAAGCAAACCAAGGTGTTTGGTAGCAATTATTCAGAATTCTAAATAATTCCATCTATTTTCCCTAAAAAGGGAGTTACCAAAACTCAGGTACCACCACCGCTAAAAGTCCTTTAGCAGCTTTGTTCTTTCCGAGGAATTTCAGGAGGCGTTTAAGATTATTACCTTCTGATGCAATTCCTACTTTTAATCAGTTCCAGAACATAATAATAATACATGTTTCCCTTGTACAAAATCCACCCACCTACAAAAATAATCATTTAAATCAGCAGAAAATGCTGAATCATTGCTCTCTGGCAAGATGAACTCGATCAACCTCAAGGTTACAATCGGCACGTCTCTCAGGTTATACATGTGCAGACTTGCCCTACCGCAAATTTCTCAGCACAACCATAAATGGTGCTGCTTTTTGAGTATGTCAAGTACACTTTAAAAAGTAACAATGTTTTGGTGTTGCCTCATCTGATGTAATCAGCTTGATTCAGTTGTATTTAATCACATCTGACTTATAAAGCCAGCCAGCTTGACTCAACTGCAAGTGGTATAGCTTTTTATTAATAAAGTATCAAAAACAAACAACAGACAGTCAAAATGAAGCCATACATATTCCATATAAATATGTAATTTAATGTTACAGGCCATTATCTTCTCAATCATGACTTTTGGTAGCAACTGCACCTGAACACTTTGACATGGACACCAATGACGTGATGAATTCTGGTTTAACCATAAATAGAAAGCATAGCTTTGTTTTCATTACACATTTAATGTCAGTAGTACCACATTTTGTGGCATGCCTGTTTGAACAAATACAAAAAAGGGAAAAAAAGCTACCTGACGCCTGCGTCACTTAACCTTTCAGTACATGACAGAACATTTTTAACCTATGCTCACAAACATGAGGGAGAAGTTTTGTGAAAAGATTAGGGGTTTTCCTCGGTTTAGCAGAAATTGAGTGATTTCTACACTTTAGTACACCTTTCTGTAATATTAAGAAATGCAGTCACAGGGCCTGATCAGATGTCTTGTGGTATGTGTTTCTTCACTAACAACATGGTGTGACACTAAAATTTCTTGACACATGATCTAAGAACATAGCCAGACAATTAATAAGAGCTTTACTTCAAGTTTTTTTTTTTTTTCTTTAGGACAAGCCCAGCCAACAAAAATACATTCTAAGAACATTTGGTTAATGTTCTGATTATGTTATTTCTGAATAAACTTTAAAAAAAAAATTCTGGGTTATGCAAATTTTAGAGAGAAAACATTAAGGCAAATCATGCTCTATTTAAACCATTTGCAAACATTACTGGAACATTACGTTTGAATGTTCTCTGAATGTTATGAAACAAGTAGTAAGCAGTAATGTTTAAAAAAACATTTCAGAAATATTTGTTACGAGATGGTGCTAACATCACATACGATTAATGTTGCTGGACATTTGCTCTTAACTTTTCCAGAACTTTCACCAAAGTTCTGAGAACATTTCCTGTTAGCTGGGAGTGTAGAGGTTTGTGTATCTAGACAATAACAACACACAGCTACAGTATATGAAAAATGCAACATCAAAAAATAAGTATGTCCTTGCTAAAAGCACAAAAACACTCTTTTTTACAGTAGGCTGCCAAACGCAGACCTTCCTGCTCACAGCAATTGTAACAACAACATAGTCAGACGGTTGAGGTGATAGCAGACAGGGTTTATGTGATGAAGGGTAGAAACTTCCTTGTAAGTAGCGTGCGGGACACCTTGTCATCTCAAAGTCCACTCCACAGTGACTTCCCTGTTATTTTATCTGTTTATTTAACGTGAGTTTCCTGTAATATATATATATAGACCAAGTCCTGAGAGATTAGTAGCAGCTTGAAATACTTCATGTGGCATGTTATGTGGACACTTAACAAGGCAGAGGCCACAGATAAATATGTAACTAAACTAAACAACTTCGTCACCCTGTATGTCTTGCCAGTAATTGAAAAAGGAACACGCATTACTACATTTGTTTCCTCTCACTAGAATAGTACTTGCTGTCAAACACACCTCCAGGGTTTCATTTAACAAACAAGCTGATAAATAAATGAAATCATGTTGTTCTAGCATCAACATGACATCAGGCTTTGGTGCATACAAAAAGCATATCATGTTAAACATACATACAATTACGAACACATTTAAATAAGAGAAAAATGCATCAAACGTCCTTCAACACTTTAGTGCTTTAACAGTCTCTTTCAGTGTACATCAGACCGACCTTGACTGGCAGCATGGCAAGCACCCGTGTTTAGTCCCTGTTTATAACGTGGGTGAACCTTCCAGCGTTCCTTGGCAAGGATTGCCGAACCATTAGCTTCTTGCCCGTACAGTTTGTGGTTTAGAGATGCCCACAGCTAGTTGGTATTGAGGTGTGCGTTGGTCCACTTATGGTAAGATTCAGACCCTGCAGGGTGGTCTCTTTGATTTGCTGGATGAAGAGCTTCCTCTCGTCTTCAGGGGTCTGGCCATTCTGAGCACGGACGATACAGGTGGGCCTGTGCAGGTTGAGCATGTAAACTAGCTGCTGCTTTTGGTTCTTCAGCTCCTCAATCTGGGCTTTCAACTCGGCATTGATGGACTCCAACTTCTCTGACTCCTGAATTAAAATGAAAGCCATTTATAGAATTCATATGAGAGTAAAATTCAAGACGTACTCTTTTGGAAATATTAAAACATTTCAAGTAATTAATAGAAATAAATAATTTTAATATTTACTTTAATATGTTTTAAATAAAAATAAGATAACATAAAGAATACCTTTTGTAAATGGTCTGTTTTCTCTTTTTTCTTGTTTCGGCATTTTGCTGCTGCAATTTTGTTTCTTTCCCTCCTTCTTTTTCTCCTTTCACTCTCCTCTGGAGTGACCTGAAATGACAATATTTATCACACACGTTCAGATATACCTACATTGCATAATAAATATTGATTTCATGAAAGCCGAAACCGCCTATTGATTCTAAATTAGGTCCACAAGTGGATGAACAAGTGAATTGTGCAAGCATGGCTTTTCTGCATGCATGTTACTCAATATAACTAATGTGAAATACAAGAAATCACATTTGATTAATTGTTCAAACTGTAATTCTTACCTCCCGTCTCATCACAGGTAGTTGAGTGGGGCGTTCTGTGTTCATACACGCTCGGTCAGCGGTCAGGGTGCTCATGCCGTTGGACAGGCGTTTGTTCTGGATGGTGTAGCGCAGCTCCTCTTTCACTAATGGAGTGAAGTTGGTGAAGTCGTCCAGCGTGAGTGAGCCGGGCGGGGAGAGGCAGGGTACCAAAGCACACGCACTGATCTCCGAGGGACCCAAACCAGGATGCTGAAGCATCATTCCGAAATCTAAAACATTTGAAGCAAGATTTAAATCATGGTCTTAATACGGAAACTGGATCATAGTAAACTTTCTGTAGTCAGTTATGAACTCTACCACCTTCTCTAGAAATGATTAGACTACTGACTTAACTGTAAAAAGTTAGTAATGTAATAAAAATGTAAAAATGCTACAGTAAAAACCTATTTTAAATCTGAAAAAGTACATTAAAATTCAACAATAAATGTAAAGATATATTTCAGAAGTAAAAAGTATGAACGTAGGCCCATTGGTCATTGTATTAAATGTATGCATATATTTATGATTTATTATAAACAATTTAGATTTTTATTCATAATTTATGGAGAACGTATCATATTTAACAAGGTAATAAATATACCGCTAAATATGTTCATATTTTATTATATTAATATATCAATAAATCCCCTTATGATTTAGTGAGGAGTATTTCCAATCTTATTTTGTTTAGTTAATTCTAATAGTATTATTTTAATGTTGTGTATTGTTATGTTTCTAAAACTATATCTTTATATTATTATTTAAAAACAGTTGCTAGAAAGTTATTTTTTTATAAGCTTAAAATTTAAAGTCATTTGGCCTTCAATTGTACCACATGTGTTATTCTCAGTACATTTTACAGTGATTTTACATTGCAGATTTTAGTAGTTCAAATAAGTTAGTATATTAAAATAATACAATGCAATGACACATCATCACAATATGTTATTTTAGGGTATTTTTTAGGTTCTGGCAATAGCTGTCTATATTACATATATACACATAGAAGTTACATATAGCCTAACTGAATATATATTATATATATATATATATATATATATTATTTATTTAAATGTTATGCGATTACATTTAATTACTATACTCGAATTATTTGTAAAATATGTGTTCTACTATATATGCATTTCAGGTATCAAATCAGTATAATCCGGTAAAATCATAATTTTTACTGTTTAATAAACTCTAATCCGGTTACGCTGAAATCTCTGTGAGTCGTTAAAGTAAATTGTTACAGTCGTAAATATTTTTACAGTCGGGTATAACGATTCGCTAACAGAACTACATAAAATAATCAGTTATTCAAATATTTCAACATAAGTTACCGCAGCCCAGTTCCGGACGTTTTGCAACTATTCTAAAGGACTTCGATTATGATGAGATACCAATTAAATACAATAAAATATAAATATAAACAGCATAAAAGATTACATTATGCCTATAAAATGAACTATAATAAGTACAATCGCTTGACTCAAAAACACAAATGTATAGAAATCAGTCACTAGCTGAGTTTATTTATTAGAACACAGCCTAGACATTTTCCAGTGCGTTCTAGAACAGTTACAACAAACCCCATAAATAACAAGTGAAACAATGTTGCCACTCACCTTGTTTTGACTGAATAAACGCGCGTGTTGTGATGCTCTCCGACTGGAGTGTTCTCGCGCTCAGCTGGTAAAGTTACAGTTGTCGCCGGCTCGTTGCATCACCCCTTTTTATGGCTGGAGGACGTGAACTACTACAGGGGGCGGGGCGAGTGACGTCACCCTATTTATAGTGTCAAGAACGCTGTCTTTGCGATGATGCAATCAGGCAACCCTCTGTGCTCACCATAACTGGGCAAGCTCAGGCCCCGCCCTCCCCGTACAATGGAGGAATCGAAGTCGTAGCCTGACATGTTAACCTAATGAGCAAATAAAGACATACCCGTGAAATGACATGGGATCTCTGGTATGCTGTAGTGTAATGTACTGAATAGTTGTGAAAAAAGACATGGGAGAGGAGAGGTTGACTGGCTAGTTGGTCAGAATGAGACTAGAAAATCACTCTCTCTGTGGTAAACACACTCATATTTTGTCTGTTAGTGGAGAATTGTGTGAAGATGGAGAGATGATCCTAAGGTCAGTGTGTTGCTGTGTTTTATTTAGTCTGTTTAGTCTTTTAAAGTCCATGAGTGAGCAAGTTTAATCAAGTGTGATCATTTGGTTCTGCACGTCCACTTAAAATGTCCCAATAATTTCTATGATTTACACTCAAGTTTTTTGAGGTTAATTTGATTTTCTTTCTTTCAGTAATTAAATTCAAAGATCGAAGTTATCGATGTAACTTTGACACCACTTTGATTTTACAGAGCGTATGTTTTCAGTTTTAGTGAGTTGAAATTTTAGTGTGTTCCACTTTGAAAATATAATTTAAGGTTGTAAATATTATTCTAGTAAATATTGTTTACACTTGGCTTTATTCTTTATATTGTTTGGATTGTTTTTAAGCTTTTGTGATATCCTAGTTTATCTGTGGAGTAAAATCAGTGTTAAGCTAGTGGATATGAGTAGTTGTTTTTTTAGTAGTTGTGTTTTCATTAAAGCTGCATTTAATTTCCATTGTTAATACAGATGGAGAACAGACAGGAATATTTCTCCATCTTCGTAATATCAAAATATATGGCGAAATACTCACACACACACAACAATCATTTGCCATATAAATCTCTGAAATAATCAGATAAAGAAAAGGTGGTGAAGCAAATGTTAGAGCTCTGTTTACTTTGATTTGGATAGATGTTCAGTGGAATGATTTTGAAGTGATTTGAGGGAGTGTGCATCGGCAGCTTCTGCATTCCTCGACTGGATGTGAAGCACAGCTCTCTTGCTCTAGCTGGGTCATTACACACCCTGGTACATGCCCTTACCTCTGTGTTCTGGAAATTTCCAGTGATCTCTTTTCACCAGTCCTGGTGCAATCACTACTAAAACACTCCCTTATTACAAACAATTGTGCTTGTACACAAAATATTGTTACTAAGGAGCCATGTCTAAACATGACACAAAGTCTAAACATGGCAATATTTATTTTTCCCAAGAGAAATGATGGCTGTCGGGCTTAAAAACTGATTTCTCAGAATTAATGAATCTGGGTTATGAATATGTTCCATTTGACTCCAGCTAACACTATATATTAACTATTTTAAAGTGAATTTGCTTTTGTTGTTGTTGTTGTTTTGATATCCACCGATATATATGGAAATATTTTTATATAAGAGAATTAGAGTTAGGGGTTTTATAGCATTTCATGTGGTTTCTGATTGTTCCCTTTGTGGTTTATATTTCTTATTTTCTTTTTGCTAAAACTCAAAGATATACATTTTAAAAAAAAATATTATAAAGTGAATTTGTTGCTTTTCCTGTTTTGATATCTGCTGATAAATGAAGATATATGAAAATGAAGATACACTGGTCTCAAAAAGACTTCTAAACCAAGTAGCATTTTTTTTTCTCAAGAAATATAAAACACAAATATTTTTTGAGCTAGTTTGAGCTTCTTTTTTAGGAAAAGTAAGTTGGTAGGTTTTAAAATTGTGAAACAGCCTCTGCGTCTCTGTATGTGAATTGTTTGACTCATGGTTGTGTGATTCAGTATTACTGTTATTTTAATCATTATTATATTTTACTTTTATTTATTTTTAATTTATTAATTAATTAATTAATTATTATTTATTTTTAATTATTCATCTTTATTAGTATTTTTTTTTGTCCTCACTCTAGTTCGAGGTGGTTTTAATATTTGTTTCTGTTTGTTAATAAGTTTCTGTTTGTTCAATAAGTTTTGAAAATCAGTTTAAAAAATATTAATATTAAGACAAATGTAATATCATTTCTTGTTGTCAAACATTAGGGAAAAATGTCCATAGTTAATGTGATGAACTACACCTGTGCTTATTCTGCTGGACAGCTGTGTGAACTTGACGGGAACTGACTTCAAACATTTACTATCAACTTGACACTAGTTGGTTTAAAGTCATAAAGGTGATTTCGAAAAGGGAAGTTACTTCTGTGAAATTGTCTCGTATATTATTTGTTGGCAGATGTCACTTGGTTTAATGTTATGTTGCCCAATGCAATGAAATACATTAATTTTTATATGTGGCTTAATTCTTTTTGTGTGTTTGGTATATATGTTTACCAATTACAGACATAACATCTTATGAAATGTTTTAATTTAAGTACTACATAAACCAAAATCACAAAGACAACTGTGAAACAAATGTGACCATAAATACATTAAATACTGTAAAGATTTACAGGCTGAGCTAGATACTAAGGTAAATTTATACTAATATTTCTAATGAGATATAATATTCAGTTTATGTTTGAGCTAAAACTGCACACTTGACATGTGTGGACACATCCAAATGATCTATATCTAAAACCTTACACAGAGCTTAATATAGCAGTATTCACCATCTTATCATCTCTTTGTCATATCTGGCAGGGCAGAGTCACGTCATAGAGTTCAGCTTGCGCTCCATCGTATAAAGTTAAACAGGTGTTTAAACGCCTGTGGCCATTTTGTGTCTTAGACATGGATACAGCTGTTATGATGTCAATATTGACCTATTAGCTATTAATACACAGTGAAGATTCAGAAGAAGTGATTTCACTTTTCCATTTGTTACGTGATGATTGTTGTCTATCAACAAAAATGTGAAAAGTTTGAAGAAAAGCTGGATAAGATAAAGGTCCTTGTAATATTCAGTATAATATATGATCCTCTCCATTCAGTTTCTTTATGATGTGGAGAAAAATTTACAGCCATATTTTCAAAAGTCTTTCAGTTTTGTTTTTATGACATCCCCACTCAAACTATCTATATCTTTATTGTTGATCTGAGTCTAATCAAATTTTTGATAAGAACACACAGTCACGTTTCAAGGGAGGTCATTTGCTGTGTATGTATGTACGTATTTATTTATTTATAAAATTATTATAAATATATAGAAAGAGCAATTATCATTAAATCACCGTAGAATCACTTGATGCACTATATTTTATATAGAATTTTATGATTATAATAATGTTGCATGTATCTTTCACTTGGTTTCATTTTCATTTTGAAAAATATTTGTACTTTGTACAAAGTGTTTATCTTTCACTTTTATTTGCACCATACATCTACTATTTAAATCTTCACAACCAGCATCATTATAATTAAAAGTATATAAAATATGACCTAATTTTATTCTCTCTGTACCATTTGTGTGCTATTTTCTTAAGCACTTTCTAAAAAAAAAATAAAGCAAAAGAAAGATCGAAAAGAGTGAACTTTTTATTCTTCTTCCATTTCTTATTTTATTCTCTCTCCAATTCCGTTCAACTGTATGTGCGCATTATGAAAAACCAAGGCTTGTGGTTTTACTAAATTCAAACAAGAATATATTTTCTACAGTTCACAATGTAACCAGATTATTTTATTATTTTAAATACTTTAATTTCTCTTTAGTGCATTTTCTTATTTTTTAACTCCAAACGATGTGGCCTTTGTGGCACAGGTTAAACAGCGCACAAAGCACTTTCATAAGAAGCACAGACTGCGCATTGTTTCTTTAAGACAACCACTCGAGTATTCTCGCCAGGGGAGAACACGTCATCCTTCCGGGAAATTGAGACTACAGTAATCCTGAGACTGTCCCTTGTTTGCTAGGCTTGGAGGTGAGCTGTCAAAGCACCCTTTTCCCAAAACATCACGCGTGTGAAACGAAACGTATATTGCTGGAATAATGAAAGGTCGGGATCGATATTTTGGTTTGCGCTTTCGGTCTGACACATGGCATTCCAGTCAAACGTTAGTCATCAAAAACGCCTGATGGTTTCTCAATAAGATTTCATTAATTCTACAAATCTAATGACAGACCATCTATTAGTATACCATGTAACCCACTTGGAATACCTTTACAAAAATTTTAACTTATTTTTAAAATAAAAATTATTATTATTTTAATTTACGTTTTTACAGTTCTATCAATAATTGTATTAACTATCATATTTTAGTGAAACTATGGATAGTATGGTCATTTTTGTTATATATAGTATAATATTTAGTGTATTTGTATGTACTATGCCCCACCCTTTAGATTTACACATCAACCGACTGCAGTCATAATAATGTAATACCAAAAACATAAACATCCATATCGAAAGTATTATGTTGTTATAATGTGGCAAGATGTAGCAATTAACATCAAACTCTGGTTTAATTCCTAAACTAATGTTTACACATAAAAGTAGTATTATTTATGGTATTTGTCAAGAACCAAAAATGGGTAACGCGTCTGATGTAGAAATATGGCTTATACTAATATAAAATTTGGACCAGTGTTTGTTCTGTGTTACACTCTTGCTGTTGTTTAAGTATTTACAAATTATTAGTTAATAATTTGCATATTGTTTGGGCTATAGGCAGGTTAGGGTCATTAAGAAGTCTGATTTATCGATATTTTAAATTGTATACGATGAACCATTTTTATAATATGTCAGGTTGTCACGTGGTGTCCAAAGTAAAATCTGGGTATTGAAGCAAAACAAGTCACTCGGGGCTTCCATAGACCTCAAAATTACTAAATAATAGCCTATATTTCAAGTCTGACGACATGTGGTTTATTCTTTTGTGTTTCTATATTTAGTACGAGTTTTGTGTGGGTTGAGATTAATATTTTCCAACCAGCCTTGTCAGTGGATACGGAACATACACAAGCTTCTTCAACTTGTGTATAAAATATAATATAATATGTAATTTTTCCTTTTTTTAATTAATTGTTAATGGTAATATTAAAAGGTATATTCATTGTTTTAAATGACTAAGCAGCAATGGGGCCCAAATATGTATAGCATCACTTGCTCAGTATAAATCTTGACACTGCTTTCTCTAAATAATAGTTTATATAGCTTCCCTCTTACATATGTGACATAGACAGCTGTAGGCCTCACAGTTATTTATAAAGTCCCAGTTAACTCAGTGCTACCTTCACACTGCTCTCACCCTGGTACACGCACCACAGCACTGTGTACATGTTTACACCGGCTGCGTCCATAGTGATGGACTCCCGCCCAAAGGACTTTCGTCGCAGACGGTCGAAGTAGGGAAAGCCAGGATTCCCAAGCCCGTCCACAGGCTGTGACCTCATTTCTCTCACCAGCAGGCCTCTGCGCTGCGTTTTGTTATTTCAGTCCTATGTGCAAACAGCACGAAGGGTGGGAGCAAATACCTAAAGGTCATTCCCCACTAAAGCATAAATGCCTTATGTAATATAGAAGGAAACCAAATTGAATCATACTCGGAATGTAGTACGTGTAATGAAACGCATTTAGCGAGGACTTCCTCTTTTCGGAGGCTCTTTTTCCTGTCTTCGGTTTTTTGGATTCCATTTAGAATGAAACTTCTATGTATGGTAACGTAAACTACGTTCTCTACTATCTGCTTCCTGCAGATGTGAAAGTAAATTGCTGCTTGTTCTTTGACTAAGGAAGTTTCTATGAATTTTTTTTCTCATTCCACATCCAGTGAGCATCCGAGCAGTACCTCAGGCAAACCTCATTTTCATCATTCATTTCCCATTCCTCACTTCTTCAATTTGCTGTAAATTCTAAAAACTGGATTAATTGGGACATTTGACTTCTTCCTGGCATGTAGAACGTAACACGCTCTAATTTCTGGTATTTTATTTCAAGCAGGGAATTGAAGCAACACAGGCCTCCTATAAAAACCGCCACACTTAGTCTTTAAGAGCCACGTCATATTTAAGAAGTCACGTGACTGCCTGTAAAGGATCTAGCTCTGAGTGATATAAAATTGATACGGTGAGCACAGAGCTGCACGAGAGGCTTCAGCCAATCGGCTTGCTAAGGTGAGATGACATCATCTGACTGAACTGTGGTGTGACTACAGTACGCATCATTGCAGCATAGGATTAATAGTTAATGGTAATCCCTTGAGATCAGCCAATCAGAGTGCAGGAGAAGAACATGGTCAGGGCATATCCACAACCAGCAATGCAGTGCGGGACTGAAGCCAAATCCCTGTGCTTTGCCTTACCTGTGATAATAGTCTGTTTATATCTGAATCGAGGTTAGTGCATATACACGTTTACTTTTACAAGAAATTCAGCATAGGTAAAATTATATAAAGGATGAAGATTTCTAACAAAATACTGATATTTGTTTCTAAACATGCTTACTCTTTAATTTCAGAGCACAATACAGTAGTTTTTGGGTCAGCACATACTGTATGTATTGTTTTCAAGCCTGCAAATATGTCATAGTTCACAATTTGGTAGAATATTAACTTGCACAAGCTCATGTGATTATGAGTTCAGTGTGTGCAGTCTGACATCATGATGAGTCAGAGAGTAACAGGACTCTGGAAATGCAGGTAGAGGCAGATGAGTCATAATCTCAAAGAACAACAGCAAAACAAAAACGCCCTGTGCCAGCTTTTCCTGGTTATTATCTAAAAGACAAATTCACATTCACAATGTCTTTTTATGCATTTTTTTTTTATGTATTTGTACAGTGTTTTGTATGCATTGTTTATGTCCAATGCAGACACTGCAGTGTTGAGATGCGCTCAGCAATTTCCCAATAATTATTAAAGGGAGTTTTGTGTTTAAAAATATGTTTAATATCATGCACACTCACGTAAAATAAAGACTCTATACATATGGGTAACTAATTAAAAGCTCAATTATTTTACGTTTTTACATGTTACAATCACATGACCAAAAGCGATTGTTGCTGTGTTTAAATTCAAGTTTATTTGGACAAAATTATTGACTAATTTCATATTTCTTTCTTCCTTCATTTACTGACAAACATATGAAGGTTTCTTAGCACTAAACCAAAATAAAGTGCACCATTTACACAGATGCGTAAATGATGTTTTATCCATTTTGTCAAACTCATGCTATTCTGAGGCATTATGGGAAATTATATTGCATAAGTTATGTTATTATTATGTCTCAGAGGACTGTCATCTTATAAACACAGGGGTTTTCAAACTAGGGTCCGGGGACACCCAGGGTGCCGCAAGGGAGTCTGTGGAAACGTTTATAGACAAAGTTTAAAATATTTTCAAAATAAATAAATTATAAAAGTGAGAATGAAATAAATAAAAATTTGATTCAAATAAATAAATAGATAAATAATATAAGTGAAGAAATAAAACATCTAACAGTACAGTGCTATAATGAATTAAATAAATGAATAAATAAATAAATAGAAACGAAGTATTTTCCAAATAATAATTTTAAATTTTAGGATGGGGTCTCTTGCACAAGGATGATCATATTTAGGGGTCTGTGGCTTCTAAAAGATTAAAAACCACTGTTATAAACCAGTTAAATGAATAATATTTTTTGACAATCAATGTTCTTCATATACACATTTGTGTAAATTGTGCTTTACACGTTCATAGCATGATTACTTAAATTTGAAGTGTGTTATTTCTGCACCACACCAACAGGTTTCAAACCCACACCCCATTCTTAAATATTTGGTTATATTCTTTGCCTTGCACTGTTATAAAAGCATTTGGCCATGTTTAAGTATTTTGTTCACACGACGAGAATAATAATTTACAGCCTTTTAGAGAGCACTTTGAAATCCAGAAATGAACCATAAATTGCTTAGTCCTGCACTATTATGGTAAGCAAACAGAGATAATGTTATTCAATCATTTGAATGATTACAAGAAGACGTTTCCCCTATATTCCTGTACTTGATGTAAACAGTTTCAGTAAGCTCACGGGACAGAACCGAAGACCCATGTCATGTGATGAAGGGGAATTTCCTGTTTGCTGATACACAACAAAGAGCACGCTGAGCACGGAGCGAGTCATGTGACTGGAGGTGCTACAAGTGGCATTCGCTCGGTGGAAAACACCTTCGTAGATATTCAGCATATTCGGGCGGCTTATGCAGCAATGAGCCAATTCTTGTTGTTTCCTCTATATATAGCTCATCCCTTGTCAAACAATCTGTCATAACCATGACCAGTGCAGTTTCAGTTGTCTAACCCATAATTATTGGCAAATTGACATCATGTTTTTATAACCTTTGAATCACTAAATTTCTGATCTCCTTTTCTTGTATACTTGGCTTGTTTGACGGTATCAACTGTGGTATTAGCCACAATCTGACCCACATAGCTGCCCGAAAGATGTCTCAATCTGATGTAATTTACTTGTTTTCTCCACATGCTTGTGCTCAGCACTGTTACTGGTACTTTCACAAGACTTGCTGACCTCAGAACCTGACTGTATACATCCCGCAGATGTTTTCTTATCCAAAGTAATTTGCTGCACACTTACTATACTGACAGTCAACTCTGCATTAAAAGGGATCAAAAATGAAATTTTGTCAACATTTGCTCACCCTCATGTTCTTCCAAACCTTTTTCTGTAGAATAGTTCTCAAATTTCCCTAAATTATTTTATGTTCCACAGAAGAAAAGAAGTCATACAGGTTTGGAATGACATAAGGGTGAGTAAATGATGACAGAATTTTTATTTTTGGGTGAACTATTTCTTTAACTGCTTATTAGCTCAGATTCTACCACATCCCTAAAATCTAGACGACTGTGGAAGTCTTAATTTGACTGACTTTTGCTTTATAATATTTCATTTTCAATAGTGCTGTTAAATTGATCAATCGAGATTACTTGCATTCAAATAAAAGTTTGTTTTTACATAACGTGTGTACTGTGTATACATGTATATATTTAAGATATATATTTCATAAATGCAGTATTTCTTACATAGAATACACAGTACACACACACATTATGTAAATACAAACCTTTATTTTGGATGTGATTAATCACAATCGTTTTGACAGCACTAAAAATATTATTTATTTATTTAGTACTGCTATTACTGATAAAAAATGTGGGGTTTGTAAGTTTTTTTTTTTTGAAAGAAATAATACTTTTATTCAAAAAGGATGCATTAAATTGAGTAAAAGTGACAGTAAAAGACTTTTACATTTTTTATTAGAATTTCTATTTCAAATAGATTGTTCTTTGGAATTTTTTTCAATAAAGAATCCTGAAAAAAAGCATCACAGTTTCCACAGAAATATTTCGCAGCACAACTGTTTTTAACACTGAATAAGAAGTTGTTTCTTTGGAGCACGAAATCACATTGATTTTTCACAATTACATTGATTTTTGAAGGATCATGTGATACTGAAGACTGGAGTAATGGTTGCCAAAAATTCACATGAATACATATTAAAATATATTTAAATAGAAAACAGTTATTTTAAATTGTAATAATATTTCACAATATTACTGTATTTTTGAACAAATAAATGTAGCCTTGGTGTAAAAAAAAAAAAAAACTTCCATGATTTCGTGGCCATAACATTCTTAAAATTATACAAATATAATCACGAACTAAACTAACAAATCAAAAGATTATGCATTTTCATGATGTGAACAATTACCTATTTATTCTCAAAGTATTCAGTCATTTATTTCCAGTACATTACGTAAAGGGTGGCATATAGTCTTATCCAAAACAGTTAGAGACAAAAGTTTTTTAGGGCATAAGGAAGTATTGCGTCAATAGGGTTGTGTTTTGTGCAATAGCATTCGTCATATGCTTCCCACATGTTTAGGCATCTATTTTGTCAGATATTACTTAATTTCTTCCTGATTTTATTTTTGTATGCTAACTGGTGAGAAAGTTTGTTTGAACTTGATGTGACCTAGTTGTTTAGTTGCTATGAGCTCAATTATAGATATGTGCTGACCTCTAGAGGAGAGTTTCATTACAAAGAAGAGTAGCTCAAAAACAAATGTGCTTACTGTAAGAAAGCAGCCTGTTGGTTCAATAATGCTTCATTTGTAAAAGCCAAAACAACTTGTGTTTTCTAATCAAATATAATGGATCATTTTAATGAATACTATTATTCACATTATTTATTAACATTCATGGGTCATTTTACAAAAGTAGCATACTACAACCTGTAGAGTTTGCAAAACAAAAACGACAGTCCAACTATTCTCATTAATTAGTAGAACCAAGTAAATGCAAATGAAAAAACTCCCAAATATCCATTTTTTAATATCAGTACCAGTGCAAACATCATGCATTGTTACTGTTGCAGAGGTGAGCATGACTGTGTTTTGGTCCTGGAGAATGTCCAGCAGCTGCAACATCAGATTAAGAGATATCCTATACAAAACATCCACAATCCCCCCTTTTAAGTCCATACTGCAGATGTGAATCATTCATATATATGATCTTTTATGCTAACCATGTCGTGACAGTTATATAATGAGAATGTTATGCTACAGGGATTAAAATAAATAAATAAAATGTACTCGTTTTTTATAGCGTGTAAAAACCTTGGCATGCCTGGCTGGGACAAGTTAGGGGGTCAAAACATACAGACAGGACAGCTAGCAGGTCACGAGAAGCTAGCCCATACTGAATGCCTGCTAACAACAGAAGATCTGAACTCCATTACACACTTGTCTCTTAGAACAGCCGCGGGTTTGTTCCCCCCGGGTCGATTTTAGGGTGTGCGAGGAGAACAATTTTGTGCTGTACGGCATGAGAGTTTCTTTAAAGTAGATTTGTAAGAAGTTCGGCTTTCACAAGTTCACATCTTGCTCAGTCCTGTGCTCACTTCTGAAGTTCCTGAGGCGTGCTGAACGTTTCGTACACGTTGGCGGCAAACTCTTTCACCTGGTCTATCAATAAGAGATCCTAAAAACAAGAAAGAAAGCAAACATTGGTGTATGGGCAGATTTTATACCACTTGCAAGTCAAAATGAGTCAATGTATATGAAGGTTCTTACCTGGACAAAGTGACTGGGTATTTCACTGCATATTGAATGTATCTGTCCGTTGATTATGGGAATGATTTTGGCTAGTGGGAGGCTTACATGTGATAGTCTGGATGAAAAGCATTTGGAAAAACAGCAATGATTATCTTGCAATCACCAATATTGTTCAAAAACCTGAAATATACTGGTTTTGGGAAGGTGATAAAATGGCTTAATAATACTTTTGGGGTCACTGTATGTACCTTCCTGAAAAAAAATAAATGCATGTACACTGACCGGTCAGGTGTGCTGGAGGGGTTGGAGTCTCCCTGCGGGGGTCGGAAAAACTCTGACATGTTGTCTAGGAATCGGATAAAGCCTCGGCTCAAGCAAGAATGGAGTACAGTAGTGAAGTCTGGACTGAAAAAATAAAGTTTAGATGTAATTAGTACCCAGTTATCTATGCTGAAGTGATCTCTATAAAACGATTGATTTCAATCAATGTAGTCTTCTTTTTTTTTTTCATTCTGTCATAAATGTTTTTTGAATCCAGAATTGTGTTTCTCATACATCAACTATAAAATGATTAACTATAACGTTATAAATCTATAACTATAACTTTATAAATAAATCATTAACTATAATGATTAACTATAAAATTTTTTAACCTATGGGTTTATGTAGGTGCCTTGATTTTTCTCACCTTTCAAGCATATCTCTGGTTTCATTCAGCAGCTTTATTGTTGTGACATCACTCTCTGTAAGACCACAAGCCTAAAAAAAATATTATAAAGAAATAAAATAAGTACACAGAAACAAAAAAAGTAAAAAGTAAATTGTTATATAATATAATATAAATAATGTATTTTAAAATGTATACAGCTAATAAGCAATAAAATTATAGTAAATTTATAGTACTATAATTATAGTAAAAATTAGTAATAAAATTCTATTCTTTTAAAAGTCTTATCAAACTTTATAAAATGTTATTGATTGTTATTTTGTGGAAAATGTGATTAATTTTTTCAGGATTCTTTAATGAATAGAAAGTTATTAACAGCATTTATTTGATTACAGATTATGGATAAAATCTATTTTAAATGTCTTTGCTGTCATTTTTGATCAATTTAATGTGTCCTTGATAAATAAAATAAAATGTAAAAAATTCAAAATATTATGAATAATTATAAGTATGTGTGTATACAAAAATAAAAAATATAAAAAAACTAAAATAAATTATTAAATTATATATCACAATAATAAATAAACAACAAAATAAATGAGATATATATACACAGTAGTGTGAAAAATTGTTTGCCCTCTTCCTGATTTTTTATTTTTTTGCATGTTTGTCACACTTTAATGTTTCAGATCATCAAACAAATTTAAATATTAATCAAATATAACACAAGTAAACACAACATGCAGTTTTTAAATGAAGGTTTTTTTTTTTAAAAAAACAAAAAGTGAAGTTGCCTGACAAAGTGAAGTAGACCAAAAGATCCTCAAAAGCTACACATCATGTTGAGATCCAAAGAAATTCAGGAACAAATCAGAAAGAAAGTAATTGAGATCTATCAGTCTGGAAAAGGTTATAAAGCCATTTCTAAAGCTTTGGGACTCCAGCGAACCAGAGTGAGAGCCATTATCCACAAATGGCGAAAACATGGAACAGTGGTGAACCTTCTCAGGAGTGGCCGGCCGACCAAAATTACCCCAAGAGCGCAGCAACGACTCATCCAAGAGGTCACAAAAGACCCCAGAACAACATCCAAAGAACTGCAGGCCTCACTTGCCTCAGTTAAGGTCAGTGTTCATGACTCCACCATAAGAAAGAGACTGGGCAAAAATGGCCTGCATGGCAGAGATCCAAGACGAAAACCGCTGCTGATCAAAAAGAACATAAAGGCTCATCTCAGTTTTGCCAGAAAACATCTTGATGATCCCCAAGACTTTTTGGAAAATACTCTGTGGACTGACGAGACAAAAGTTGAACTTTTTGGAAGGTGTGTGTCCCATTACATCTGGCGTAAAAGTAACACAGCATTTCAGAAAAAGAACATCATACCAACAGTAAAATATGGTGGTGGTAGTGTGATGGTCTGGGGCTGTTTTGCTGCTTCAGGACCTGGAAGACTTGCTGTGATAAATGGAACTATGAATTCTGCTGTCTACCAAAAAATCCTGAAGGACAATGTCCGGCCATCTGTTCGTGACCTCAAGCTGAAGCGAACTTGGGTTCTGCAGCAGGACAATGATCCAAAACACACCAGAAAGTCCACCTCTGAATGGCTGAAGAAAAACAAAATGAAGACTTTGGAGTGGCCTAGTCAAAGTCCTGACCTGAATCCTATTGAGATGCTGTGGCATGACCTTAAAAAGGCGGTTCATGCTCGAAAACCCTCCAATGTGGCTGAATTACAACAATTCTGAAAAGATGAGTGGGCCAAAATTCCTCCACAGTGCTGTAACAGACTCATTGCAAGTTATCGCAAACGCTTGATTGCAGTTGTTGCTGCTAAGGGTGGCCCAACCAGTTATTAGGTTTAGGGGGCAAACACTTTTTCACACAGGGCCATGTATATATAATGATATATACCTGTGAGGCTAGTGTGTTCTCTTCATCAGGCATCATGTACCAAGAAAGACTTTTGTGTTTAGAGGAAGCACAGCCCTCCTCCACTAACTGTCTGATCTGAGTTAACTGTTGCTCCAACTCTTGTAGGGACAAACTCTGCTTCAGAGACACCCTGAGGAGACATGGACAGCAGTTAGCTTTCCTGCTAAATATACAGGAAGACTGACACAACACAATAGCTGCAATGGAAAATTGAGCCACGTGTATAGGATGAGTAAATTAAAATTCATTCATCATCCAATCAATCACTCAACGTACGATCCAAGAACTTCCTGGACAGCTTTCTTCACCACAGTTATCAGTTCAATGAGCCCTGAAAAGACAAAAAATGAACATCGGTCTCAACTATAGGGGATATAGCCTCATAAACAGAGGATTATACTCTAACACACATTAGACACTCTAATACAGATCTGACATCCTCCTCACCTTCTCCAAGAAGGTGTTGGATACTTGACAGATATTGTTGTTGAACATCTGGAGGGGCCAAGGGGGTCTAAAGTAGCAGTACAAGAGAAATGAGGTAATATTTACATGCTGTAGCATGGTAAAATCAGGTTGTTTTGCTTTAAGAACACCAAGCCCTGACATACCGTTCCGTTCTTTGTCACAGAGTTGTCCAGGTACAAGTAGCCACCAATTATGTTGAGCTGAACTCTGAGTAACACCACCAGCATGCAAGTGCTGTAAACTGCCACAATGCTGCGGGTAAAACCTGGAGGGTAGAAATCATTGTTTGAGAACAGGAATAGATGAGAGTTTGATTAAAGTCAACTTGAATTTCCGTTCAAAACCCATTTCACTTCCGTAATGTGACATATTGTGAAACAGGGCATTCAGCTAAAAATTGTAGGGCGTGAATCAGTTTGATTGTGAAAAGTGGGTGTTCCATTATTGTTCCATTATCCACCAGTATTGAGACAAAACAATGCCTTAATAACTATTTGGTCATTGCTCAACATTTTACAATAACCCACATGACATCGGCCGAAAACAAAATTTGTATGTAACATTTCACTTTCTTAAAAAAAAAAAAAAAAAAAAAAGGTAAGAATTTTTAAAATGTTTTTGAAAGAATACAGTACTAAGAGTAATATTACTAAAATATTATTGCAATTTAAAAGAACTGTTTTCTATCTTTAAATATTTTAATATATAATTTATTTTTGTGATGGAAAAACTGTATTTTTATCAGCCATTCTTCAGTATCACATGATCCTTCAGATATCATTCTAATATGCTGATTTGGTGCTCAAGAATAATTTCGTATTATCAATGCTGAAAACATTTATGCTGCTTAATATGTTTGTGGAAACTGTGCTTCATTTTTTTTCAGGATTCTTTGATTAATAGAAAATTCAAAAAACAGCATTTATTTGAAATATAAATATTTTGTAACGTTATACTGTAAAAAAAAAAAAAAAGTAATAATGTACAAGCCTTTACTATCTGCATTTACATCCTTGCTGAATAACATTAATTCTTGTAAAAAAATACTGACCCCAAATGAATTTGAAATGTATTTTTTTTTTATTAAAAGCTACATTAAATTGCCTTTGCCCTTCCATATATTTAAACACACCAAAGACTATAAAAAGCAAAGGAAAATTGTGCAGATTGTTACGGATTGCAAAGACTAACAATTTATTCTTAAGAACAGATTGAAAGTTTACAATAGCACTAGGAATCTGCATTAAGAAAGCAAATAGGGTCAGTTTTGATCTCATGTTGACTTAAATGCAATAAATCTATAAAACAACAACAAAGAAACTTATTCAACTCACTAATAATCTTTAGATCCTCCCAGATTTCAAGTTTATTAGCTGGCCTGTGTAGGAAGACATGATCACTTACGTCAGTTATGTTCTTTTATTTTGTAATGCAGATAATCATCTATAATTTACATGAATGACTCACTTAGTCTTCAGCAAAGCGGTGAGGCTCTCTGAGTTCAGGTGATGTATGATTGCCTCTCGGAGAGTGGGGAGCATTGATAACACTACAAAAAAAGACACAATTACATACATCTGGCAGAACAAACATCACTTTCATGACATTTATTAACTGATTTTTTACCCGTCATGTTACATGTCCTCTGGTTGCTTTCAAAATGAAATTGTCTTCGAGCTTGAGTGATGTATTCGGCTGCCTCTCGCTCTTGCATCTCCTGAAGTTTTCTTTGTGCATATTTACCAAGTAGATAGACACCTGGGCATGAAGTTTGAGATTACAATACAATATAATGTACATGTTAAGAAACTGACATGCAATATGCAAGATATGTTCAGTGATATAAAATTTGTATGCTGGCTAAAAATACCAGGGTAAAGTCCATATCAAGTTTCCAATAGAAAAACTAGGTAACAGGTGAACTGAGATTGATTAGTTGGATGTGGAAATAAGATCTAATGCTTGGCAACACTGTAATAACATGCTAAACTATATATTATAACATACTATAACTACATGTATTTATATTCAGCTATTAAAACAAGAAATAGTTAATGCACAGTCACACGTAGCTAACAATCTCTGAACTATAAGCATGCAGGTGGTCTAGTTGTCCACGTTACCTCCAACAAAAACCCCAGCGAAGATGAATTTCCTCTTATGGCGTTTGATGAAATTCCATGTAGAACTCAACATTTTAAAAACAGACTTGACACCGGAAAAAAACGAAAAACTAGATGCACAAGCGTGTTTAGACGTAACTCACCAGCTAGCACAATGCTACATGGCGATAACTTCTCGTGTTAGAAGCAGACAGGCGAGCTACAGATAACAGATAGCGTCGATCGATCGATCGATTATGCGCTCGACCCGCCGCCCTGAACGGTCCATCCGTTATTACGGTCCCCCGTGAACACGTGTGTGTAAGCAAAACTGCTGTTTTCTGATTCGTGCTGCTTTATTTATATAGTTATAGATTTGTTGAGGATACTGATAGAGATGCAAGCAGACAGTGTTGAACCTGAGAAGAGTGATTTTCTGCAGCCGTTAGATAGTGAAATACAAATATGGATGTCAAAGGCGTTTGACATGGTAAAACTTCTCTGATGTTTACTGTTTGGTCAGTATTTAACTGACATTTCCCCTCAAATACCGTAATTTCTGCATTATTATTTTGACTGAAATCTTAATAAAATAACACGACATCGCCTTTCGAAAATCCGAGTATGTATGTAAGACGATTCATATCTAATTTCTTGTGAAGATTTTCCAGTTTTTGTTATAACTGTTTTCTATGATATATTTTGGTTGTCAAGGTAAATGTTGTTTTGAGAAAATTATAAACGTATTAATTACTTTTAAAGGCACTTGAGGCCCTTGAGAACGGCGAGGTTCCAGTTGGCTGTTTAATGGTTTACAACAATGAGATTATTGGAAAAGGAAGAAATGAGGTGAATGAAACAAAAAATGTAAGTAACTTCACTATGTGTTCAATTATGATTATTTAAATAATCAAATTTTATAATGATTGTGAATCAATCTGTTTTATGATTTATAATGCTATGGTTATCGGAAATATGTGTAAGCCAACAATAATCCTTATATTTATGTAATTGACTATAATCCTAGGTTCCAGTATGTATATATATATTCAAAATGATTATTGATCAGATACTTAATATTTTTCAAATCTGTTAAGTTATTCAGAAATGCATAGACAATGTGGTTCACAGACTGTGATGTGAATACACATCTTCTATGATGGACATTCAGTTTCTGAATTTAAACTAATATTGTTATTTTTGTGAGGCTTTAAGTCTGAATGTGTAAGTGGTGTCAAAAATAAGTCTCATTACAAGGCTTATTTTCTTGCAAGCGATTCCTTATCAAATCATTATTAAGATGTGTACACTCAAGGTGAGAGGAAAATATTTGCTTATGTTAAATTTCTAGGAACTTAGCACTGGTGATGCATTATGAACTAGGGTTTTAAAATAATTTCTCATTTTTATAATCTCAGACATCCTTATTTGCCGTTGACCCATATATTACAGTTCCTGTTATGTTAAGAATTTGATTCTTAGTAGAGCACAGAGAAACTTTGGAATAGATGAAATAACCTCACGTCTGTGCCTGCTTTGCCCAAGGCTACTCGGCATGCTGAAATGGTGGCACTGGATCAGGTGCTTGATTGGTGCCGTTTCAGAGAGAAGGACCCAAAGGAGGTGTGTGAACAGACTGTACTTTATGTGACAGTGGAGCCATGTATCATGTGTGCATCTGCTCTGCGCCTGCTTCGTATCCTTAACGCCAAAATGTGGTTGACTATTAGTTTACACATAGTACCATTAATGGTTTTGAAAGAAGCTTCTTATGTCCACAAATTCTGAATTTATTTGATCAAAAATACAGTAATATTGTAAAATATTATTAAAATCTAAAATAACTGTTTTTTTTCAGTATTTAATATTTAAATTTTCAGTATATTTAATTTTTACCTTTTTAAACTGAATTTCACAATTTAGGGTCAGGGTTGAATTTTTAGCGGACATTAATTACTCCAGTCTTTAGTGTCACATGATCATTCAGAAATCATTCTAATATGCTGATTTGGTGCTTAAGAAACTTTTATTATTATAGCTGTTAAAAACAGTTGTTCTGCCTAATATTTTCTGTGGAAACCATCATACTTTTTTTTTTTTTTTTTCCCCAGAATTCTTTGAAATTAATATAAAGTTAAAAAACAGCATTTATTGTAAATAGAAATAATTTCTAACATTATAAAGTCTTTACTTTTTTTTAGTTCAATTTGATGCATCCTTGATGAATAAAAGTATTAATTTCTTAATATTTGACACCAAACATTTGAACAGTAGTGTAGATCTCTGTGTCGCTCACAGCTCTTCCGAGTCAAGTTTTTCTTGCGAATAGTAAATTTTTAATGCATTATTGCGTTTACCCCAGGTTTTTATTGTCTAGTAATATTAAAATAATGTAAGTGCTAAAACAACACCTTAACATTTAGACAGACATACCTCTTGTTGTATATGGGTGCAAAAATGAGCGGTTTGGAGGCTGTGGATCCGTCCTGGATGTCTCATCAGATCATTTACCACACACTGGAACTTCATTTAAGGTAAAAGAATTTCCCTCCAATTCCTATCCAGTTAAATTTAAATTCCAGCTCATGAACCAAAAGGAATCCAGTTCCTTGTACTCTGAACCTTTCAATGTGGGTGGAATATTTTTCTTGTAGAAACATCCACATTGCCTAAATTGTAGTCTAGACCACATTGCATATTTGCTGTAGCACATGCTTACTTGCTTATTACAGTGCATCGCCGGCTACAGAGCAGAAGAGGCTGTTGAAATGCTCAAGACATTTTATAAACAGGAAAACCCAAATGGTAAGGGAAATCTGTTTCATTTATGCATACTAATGTTTTCATTGATGTGTTTCTGAAACTGATGTTTTTTCTCCTATTTTTTAGCTCCCAAACCTAAAGTGAGGAAAGATTTGATCAGTCCACCAGATGGTGCTGTAGTCATTCAGGTAAAACGAGGACCACAAGATGAGGAGAGTGAAACAATTGCTCCTTTGAGCTGAAATGGAAAATATTTGGACATTGACATTTACAAGACCTTGTCAGTGCCTGGATCTCAATGTCTTTTGATTCTGCCATCTTTATGAGGTCATTGATTTGATCTACTGTTTGAGGAAACACATTGGCTCATTATCTGGACCACATAGCTCGTAAACCTCCAGACCTCCTCTTCTCTGTGGCCGGACGCTGTGAGTTGTCTGTTAACATTGTGTAGAAGCAATAGACTGGGCCTGCTCTGCATTAAAGCGCAGGTTCTTCTCCAGCTCTTGCTCTCTTTGTGTCCTTACACAACCCAGAGAACTGGTTCTGAACTCTCAATGATCTCAGTCTTGGGCTCACTAGCAGATGCAGGACAGACCCAGGTGGAGTTTCCACTTACTTCATAGCCAGAAAATTTAAAGGGATGGTTAAAAATTAATTTCTGTCAGTACTTTCTCACACTATTTTTTTTTTCTTCAATGGAGCACAAAAAGTGAATTTTATGAAGAGTTTTTCAAGAATATATATTTTATTTTTTTATAGAATTAAAGTGATTGAAGATGAAGGCTGTTGAAACTCTATAACAAAAAAAAAAGTCTATAAAAGCATCATAAAACAGTATAAAAGTAGTCTTGATGCTTTGTTCTTTCCTTTTGTGTTTCCTGGAAGATGGAAATTCACACAGGCTTGGCATGACATGAGGGTGAACAAATAACCACGATCATTTTTAGGTGAAGTGTTTGAATGTCTTTCCTTAGGTTTGCCTGTTTGTGTTTTATTTATTTATTTATTTTTATTTTTTAGCAATATCTCACACATACTAAATTGGAAAAAAATAAAAAAATTTTGTTGCTTCCATACAAGTGTTAATTTATTATTTATATGCTGTTATAGTTATTATTGATATTTTGAATCAGAATTACATTATATTTTCAGTTTTCATTTTAACTTTCATTTTCAGTAATTTTTTTTTGTGTGTTTTTGTAATATTTATTTTATTTATATTACATTAGTTAGTTGTTTTAATTTTTTTTTTTTTTTTAATTTCCAGTCAGCAACTTTTAAAACTATTTTGGTTAGTGGCCAAGGCAGTATTTCTCATTTTAATTTAGTTTAGTCTTAACATCTAATATTTATAATTTATTTATTTTAGTGCTGTCAAATGATTAATCAAATGAATAAAAGTTTTTGTTTACATAATATGTGTGTATACTGTGTATATTTATCTATATATAAATACACACACATACAGTATATATTTTGAAAATATTTACATGCATTTACATGTATATATTTATATTCATATAATTTATATTATATATAAATATATTTAATATACAAACATAACATTTTTCTTGAATATATACATGCATGTGTGTGTATTTATATATACATAATAAATATACGCAATACACATATATTATAAACAAAACTTTTTTTAAGTTTTAGTTAACAATACTAATCCTGATCCACACACTTCCACTTGTCGTGAAAGTATTCATGTCATGTTGCGTTTCTGGTTATTAAAGTATAACATGGCTCATAATGGTTCCTAAACCCCATATTATTAAATTGCCATGTAATGTGTTATTAGTGGCTGGAGGTGGGTTTTCTGTGGGTGCGTATGAAAGAGCAATCAAGCATTTTTGGAAGTAGATGTGAGGTGTCTGAGATGTTTAGATCTGTCGTTTTTCAAGGCCTGTCGTCTTACGTGATTACGGGTTCTGCCGGCCATATCATATATTTGAAAAATATCCTCGGTTAGTTACTGCTCTGTTATTGTCTTTGTAAGCAGAGAACCCATGGGTTTTATTGTTTTGTGATGAATGATCAGACATTGAGCGCTCACAGCTGGCTTTTTTAATATGACTGCTCTATGCTGATGTTGAAATGACAGGAGCTGTCATTAATAAATAAAAATAATCATTTAGATTCATTGTGTAAATAGTATGGTCTTAGTAACCGATTCAAAACAACTGAGCACTGGTTGCACACCTGGTAAGCATTTGACAGGTGTTAGGCCTTGGCAGCGTTACGCCATGAGTCAGTGCGAATAAAGAATATCATAAAACAAGCTGTAACCACCTACGCTGTCCCTGTTCACATGGAGTGAGAACAATATTTTGTCTCTAACTCTTCATCCATAGACGGTATTTCATAAAGCTTCATTCAGCTTTTAATAGAGTGAATCAAAGCGTTGAATTTATGTGAAGGACCGGCGTATTTCATAACAGATTTTCCAATGTTAATATTTTGTCTGAGGTGAAAATCGTAGGTTTGTATAATCCCACTTGGGAGGGCTTGGGAAAGCTCACAGAGATGGTTAGGACACAAGGCGTTTTATTCTACAAGTAAGCAAGTATTTATTTTTAAACATGAGGTGTAATTTCATTATTTACAGAAGAAAAGGATAGGCTACATGAAAGTTTGAGCCTTCTAGTTTTGTTTGGTCTGAAAGTCAACAAGTACTACTGTTTGTTACCTGTTTTACTTCTTTAAAAATGTTGGGAATTGATAGGATTGTGAAAAGCCAGTTTTGCATATCCAAATGTGTGCTAAAAAACAAGAATTTGCTAAATAGCTATTGGCTAAGATTATGCAATTGCCTACATGGCCCCAGTGACATTAATGGAAAGGAAATTGAAAGAGAAATTTATTACATTTTGATTTGATAAGTTATTATAATTTAATTATAATTTAATTTAAAGACAAACATTAGGTAAGACTTTATAGGATTAATATTAAATAATAAATAAACAGAATTGATATTCCAAGTCTCTTATGCTCACCAAGGTTGCATATATTTAACCAAAAATACAGTAAAACAGTAATATTGTGAAATATTATTGCAACTAAAAAGAACTATTTTCTGTTTTAATATATTTTTAAATGCAATTTATTCCTGTGATAGAAAAGCTGAATTTTTAGTAGCCGTTACTCTATTTTTTTCTAGTTTAGTTTCTTTCTTTTTTTTGCCCCCCAGGATTCTCATTTGAAATATGAACGTTCCTTTAACTATGAGCAATAAAAATATTTACATTTTCTTAAAATTAAGAGTTAACAGATTAAACCGTGTTAGAAAGTGTTACCACAATAACATACCAATGAATTGTTCACAAGACCAGGAATGTGCATTAAGAAAATAAATGAAGCTTAGATGATATGATCCAAAGTGTTTATAGGTGGTCATTTATAGACGTGTGGAGTCCAGACTGGTTTTATCTGTCAGTGAGCTGTCCTTCAATTCCATCCCACACACCATTTACACTGCAAAAATTCTGCTGTACTCACCTCATTTGCATCTTTTTATTTATTTATTTATTTATTTTTTTAAAGTTTGTTAATACTCATTAGGGAACCGTTCACTTTGGTACTTCTGCATGCAGGAGAGGCAGTGCTAATGAGGAGACTATGAAGTGTCATTCTGAAATTAACACTCTGACAGAGAATTTAAACATACACACACTTTCACTCGCTCTCAACATGCCTCCAAACACAAAGCGCCCAGCCTAAATTGTCAACAAAAGTGTTGTCAGGCAGACCTATGTGAATTTTAAGTGTAATATATATGAGAATCATCATGAAATTTAATTGCCAGTCAGTGTAGAAGGTACTCTGCTTCTATTTTTTGACCATTCCTCTGAGAATAAAATGTATGATGAGATGCGAACATGAAACAGGAGAGTATTTTGACAGTTTTGTCTGAAAATTTAGATGTGATGATATAAGGTTTCTCACTATCGGTTTTCTTTAAAAAGCCCGAGAGGCTTTGCTCCTCACATTTCTGCTTTTATCATGTGGCAATTCACTGTTCCGTTCTTCCGAATTCTTTTCCTTGGCTATTTGGGACACACATTCTGGACTTAAAGTTGAAAATTGGACTTTAAGGGGACGAGGTTCAGCGGGGCCTGGTTATTTGGACTTGTCCATCAAAAGGTGATTGCAATTCCTTGTTGAGCGAACTCCTTTTCCTCAGGCCTGAAATGTGTGTGTTTCTCATTAAAAGAATGTCCAGCTCTGCACAAAGGAATTGTTATGTTTGGGCAACATCTGTGTCTTAAAAGGCAAGGGCGAAAAGGGCCAGAGAAAATATAGGACAAACATTAAATCATAAGTACAACAATTTTTCCTTGGTAATTGAACGGTTGGCTCTATACTTTTCCCACAGAATTGTGGGGCATCTGTGTATGTGCGAGCATAAGGAGAGAAAGAAAATCACTGAGTGAAGAATGTAGGTTTCAATTCACTCTTCCATGGCTTCCTTGGAAGAACATAAAAACGACAATGAGAAAATGATTTTTCGAACTTTATTAATAAAAGAAGAAAAAAATCCCAACATATTAGTGAAGTAAACCAAAAAGGCTTGTCATATCCATAAGATATGAAGCATTACATCCCTTTGAGATAAAAAAAAAAAAAAAAAAATACATTTAAATAGGAGGTAACACTTTACAATAAGGTTCCATTTGTTAACATTAGTTTACTACATTACTTTTATTTAAATTTTTAATTAAAGATTTTTAAATAAAAAGTTTAATTCATTAACATTAATGCACTATGAACTAAAAAAAAAAAAAAAAAAATAACAACTGTATTTTTATTAACTAAATGCTTTAAATGCTTTAAAAACTATATTGTTGATTGTTAGTTCATGTTAGCTAATATTAACGTATGAGAACTTCTTATAAAGTGTTACCAAATAGGGAAAGGTCAGTTTCTCTTCTGACAATGTTTGGATTTCTTGTGGCAATATCTGCTCGTCTTAATCAAAAACTTTTATGGCTTCAGAAACACCATAAACAGGTAATCTAAGTGAATTGTCTTGTGCTCATTATCGTTTGCCATATGCTACTGTGTATATAAAGGTGTTGCTTATTTGTTTTACAGGGGCAAAGAATGACAAATTCCCTCATAAATCATCCCTCTGTAAATAAACAATACCTGACGGGAGTTATATATGTAATGTGGTTTGTTTAACTGGCTTTGGACACACGAATACAGCATGTGTGCAGTACACATCATTCAGTGCTCACACAATGCTTGAGGTTCTCTGAAATACTGTAACATTCATACCATAAATTAAAAACATGAATTATTCAATTTCATGTTCAAGCCAATACAGGTCTGTGCTTTTTTTTAAATTAAGGGTCAGTAATGAGGATGAGATAAATGTCTCAGGAGACCAAGATAAATATATAATATTGGTTTGAACTCCAAAGTCAAACTGATTTGAATTCATAAGAAGAGAAAAGAGGCTGGGTAACATTTGTGGTGGGCTTCAGTCAGATTTGGTCTTGTCTGATTCCAGAGTGCCTAGAAAGAAAAAAAAAGGTTTGATTATGTTCATGTCATATAGGTATGCACCAATATAGATGTTTTGTCTGATATTGATAACCATAAATTTTATGACCTGAATTGATATGATGGATATTTTAGCAATATTACATTAGCAATAAAGCTGTTTTACTGAATAGTTTTATTGATTCCGTCGCAGGTAACTGCAAATGTGATATACACCATTCTTTAAACAAGAATTTAATATTCAGTAATTGACATTTCAAACACTATATGGCCTTTTATTTTGTTTATTGTTGTGGCGCCAAAGCAGGATCTAACCAGATGTAACTTTTATAAGTCTATGTGTAATACTTCAGATGGCATATAAAAACAGTATATTGTGTGAATTGCAATTTGCTTTCATAATCATCATGAAAACCATGTGGCTTTCAGTTGTCCTTTTATAAATTAAATGGTAACGCTTCACAATAAGGTTCAATTAGTTAATACATTAGGTACAATAGTGTTCAAAAGAAAAGATGTTGAATTTTATTTAGCAAGGTCGCATTCATTTGGTCCATTTATAATTTTCTAATGATAAGAAATGTTTAATGGGCTCCCAATCAGCATATTAAAATAGCTTCTGAAGGATCATGTGACAATGAAGACTGAAGTAATGACTGCTGAAAATACAGCTTTACAGAAAAAAACAGAATTTTTTTTTTTTTAATATTCAAATAGAAAACATTTATTTTAAATTACAAAAATATTTAACTTTTTTTTATACTGCACTGAAAAAAATGACTCATTGAATTTACAAATTTTTTTTAAGGTAAGTGGTTGCAATCAATTTATTTTAGCTACATTTAAATAAATTTAGTTGACTAACTTTCAACTAAATTTGTTTATTTAAATGTAGCTAAAATAAATTGATTGCAACCACTTACCTTAATAATTTTTTCATTTTTTTCAGTATGTATTCAGCCTTGGTGAGCATAAAAGATCTTACTGACACCATACTTTTGAACAGTATTGTATCTTTTTTTATATATATATATAAATACACTGTTAGCTGATTAGCTAAGGTTATTTTATAATTAATTATTGAAATGGTAAAACTGTATTAGTACAATGTCTACAAATTGACAGATTAATAAATGCTGTAAAAGTTTGACACCAAGTGCATTAGCTAACTATCGAAAAAAAAATTTAACCTCGTTATAAAGAGTTGCCATTAAATTATCAAATTAAATGATTATTTATCAATATGTGGTGCTTGCTTGCAACTTCAGCATAATTTGTCAGATGCTGATAATTTTAAAATATATTGTGCATACCGAAATGTTACTATTTTCTTAAACAGTTTCTTTAGAATTTTTCTTTAGTATTTTCACATTATTGATACTGCAGTGACATATTCAAGATCTGCGATCTTTTGGCAACTGATTGTGCATTTCAACGAGCTGATGGAACCGTGAGTCAGAGTGAAGAACAGCATAAAGCATTAGTGACGGAAGTGTTCATGGTTAGTTTAGCTGGAGGGGCTGTGGGAGATTACGGTACTGCTGCTTTGGACATAAGAGGGAGATCTTGTACTGAGGATGAAGGGACATCGATCGGCTCCATAGGAGAGAGCCTGAGGTGTGTATGTGTGTGCGCTGCTTCGGTGGTTTGCAGGTCAGTGTCAAACAGGTGGGAGGAAGAGAAGCCTTCGCCGTCTGCTACTCTCAGACTGCTCACGGGCTCCGTTCCCATCTGCTGCGCGCTGCCTTTGGCGGCACTACACCCACAATGCACTGCTCCCAGTCTATAGTGCTAACAGGTGGAGGAGTGTGCGTGGGTGCATCAGGAAGCTAAGAGGGATGTATATGTACCTGAGGGAAAGTGTATAATGTCTCTAGACGCTATCCCAGCGTGGGTTGGGGAGCAAGAAAATTTGTAGCTAGACATGATAAACATACAACTCACACATGTAGCCAGTCAGTGGTGGAGAATACACAAAAATCAGAAACACACTCAGTTAAATGGAGAGTCCTGAAAATCATTTGTCATTCCAAACCTGTATGACTTTCTTTTTTCTATAGAACACAGACGGATGGTGTTTACACTGCTCTTTTCCATGCAAAAGTGAGCAAGGAAAAAAGCACAATAAAACACTTTAGAATAATCCATTTGGCTTGAGTTATTTACACAAGTTTTCTAAAAGTATACAATAAATTTATGAAGAAAAAATATTTGCATATTCAAATTTAGTATGTTGTGAGTCACTGAGGAGCTGATATTAGAGATTGTTTGTAAATTATGGTTAATGGTTGATATTGGATTTGTAATTGTGGGAATGCTCATTCCCTTATTTTTACATTTATATTGCGTTGCCATCTTCTAACATTCACTAAAAGTTAAAATATTAAAAAAAAAAACAACAACATTTAAAATCTAAAAAAAAAAAAAATAATAAAAATGTGTTCATTTACTCATAATGATGTCCAGGTAAGCATAACTTAGAAGATACAAAAAAGTCATAAAGGTGTCATAAAACTAATAGATTAATATGGATTGCTTAATAGGTTTGTTTTACAATTTGTATAAATTTTGGTTACCTTTTACTGGAGGTACAGAAACCTCTCATTAAAATATCTTAATTTGTGTTTTGAAGATTAACCAAAGACTTATGGGTTTGGAATGACATGAAAGTGAGTAAATGATGATAGAATTTTAATTTTTGGGTGTACTATCCCTTTAATAAGTTAAATATAATCTTTAGCAAATCTCAAAATAAATATGCTTTTTTCATACTCTAAATTCGAATGTTTTGATGCTTAAATTCACTTGTAGCATTTAAAATGACAGATTTTATTAATTTTCTTAATTGTAATTTCTTTATTTAATAAGACAAAACCATATAGAATTTTAATATCAGCCATTTATTAATATTGGTAATATCAGCCAGATATTAATATTGGTGCAATATTTTGCTCCTCACACAAAGCCATTATACGGCTTCACAGGACTTGGAATATTGTGCAGTTATATGGACTACTTTTATGGTGAATTTTTTTCTGTTCTCAGGAGCAATGACAGTATAATAATAGAACAGAATAGAATAGAATAGAATTCTAGAATTTTCATTTTTGAGTGAACTATCGCTTTAAGAAGATATTTTAAAGAACCATGGTAACCAGTTTTGGGTCCCATCGACTTCCATAGAATTTTTCTCTGTCTGTTTGGTTACCTGCATTCTTCAAAATATCTTCTTTTGTGTCCCACAGAAGAAAGAAACTCATAAAGGTTTGGAATGACATTAGGGGGAGTAAATGTTGACAGAATTTTCATTTCTGGCTGAACTATCCCTTTAACTTACTCTTTGAGGAATCCCAGATGTAGTTGTTCAGGATTTCTCCCAAGACATAGTAGACGCTGATCAGAGCCGTGAGGCAGACGAAGAAGAGAATTCTGGCCATGGGCCCGATGTGCTCCAGCAACGGATAAACCCACACCCCCGTCATGCTGTGCACCCAGCACATCCTATGAGAGCGAGACAGAGAAAAAGTGTTTGTCCTTCTGTCTGCTAAATCCAGTGCTTGAAAGGCTGCAGAAGCAGTCACCGCACTGTGTCAATGTGTCTACCATTCATGTCTGTGAATGCTAGACACTGCTCTTTTTGTTACAATGCGGTGCTTCTTAAATTATTTTTTGCTTGAGCAATTTTATGCAGTCACATGGTTATAATCTACGGTCTGACAGCCCGTTTATGCCTGTTTAATCTACTCCCGCACTCATAACTTTAGCATTAATATTTGATGAATATTAAAGAAGGCCCATCTACCTACTTTTCAAATGGCTTGTTTTCTCAGACTCGTGAGTGTCCTGTGAAATGGTGTGCATAAAAGCTGTCTCTGGAAGGTAATCCTCATGTAAAGCTGCCTATGGATTTAACAACTGCAGGCAAGTCTTATTCCCTGACTAAATAAAATGAAATGCCTAATCAGCTTAATTTAGGGAAGGGAAATAAGACAGAGAGGTGTGTGCTGATAATCTTATACTTGAGGTGATTTTGACAGAGGCCTCCTCCATGCTGTCAGACTAGTTTAGTTTGGCTCCAAGGACTTTCTTCATATTGCCAATTAATCTGTTATATGCAAGACTAAATAAATCCTTGGCTGATTATTTTCCAAAGGTTTCTGGGGCACTGAAATTGGGGTTGTATCTCCAAAAGGCAAAACAGGGCTTAAAACTCTTAAAATATCTCTTTTTTTTTCAACATCAAATTGTGCTTGTCAACCTCAGGAGGACAAACTAAATGTTATATGAGCTGTTTTATTTTCTATTTATTTTCTGTGAGGTTTGCAGCTTTCCAGCGTTGTTGCCAATTTTGCTAATTGGATTTAAATAGTTTGAAAACCCTTATTCGTATAAATGTATTATCTAAAAAAAAAAATCATATTTATTATTAATATCCTATTATATTTTTCATAATAATAATTATTATTATTATATTTTGTTGTTGTTTTTAAACTACACCTATGTAACAGAATAACAGAATGTGTAATAGAATAGTTTAAAAACCCAGATGTTTGTGAATGTTATTTTCTAGACATTACTTTTATTTATGATTAATTATTTATTAATTATTATATTTATTATTGCATAAACTAATATTATATTTATTAATAAACAAACATACTAAAATAAATAATCATATTGATGTTGTGGTTTTAAACTACACCAGAACATGCAACAGTATCTAAAAAGTTTGAAAATCCTGGTTTGTTTGATTTATTTATTTATTTTTTAAGCTAATTTTTTTTAAATTTTGTTAGCAAAAATTAAATAAATAGATAAATATTATTCATAACAACATTTAATAATGAATTCTCTTTATTTATTAATTATTACAACACCATATATTTATTAATAATTAAAATAATAATAATAGTAATGATTATTCTTCTTGCTGTTGACATTTTTAAACTACACCAGAATGTCAACAGGGTCACAGATTTAGCCTAAAGCCAGTTGACCAAAAGTTGTCCAATGCAGTTATTGATAAACTTATATCTTTTATAAAGGGACAGTTCAAAGTCTTTGTTTTAAGTGTGGATACAGATGCCTTTTGCTGGGTTCATTTCATGTTAGGTGATAGTTTACATGGGATTTGTGCCTCTAATGCTTTTACAATGTAATGGGAGACCAAAGTTTACCCTATTCGTGGAAAGTGCCAGAATTCAAGCAAATTAATTACTACGCAGAAAGACATAAGGGAATGATTTGGAGGTCAGGAAGATCAGGTGACCAGATGGAATCTTTCTTTTGACTGACACTGTGCTAGAACAATGCAAAGCCAATTTCCCCTGATCACAGAACCTACAGGGAGTCCTTTGTAAATGAGCCCAGTGTGATATTAAAAATGACTGTGTTGAAAAGAGACATTTACCATACAACATATCCCACAGCAAACATGCACACCACGAAGAGTCCACAGGTCCTGCTGGGATATCGATGGTGTGTTGTTCTCATCTCAATTATGATAAAAGGAAGAACTGTTGTGTGCTGAAAAGGACAGAAATAGATGACAGTTAGCTTTACAAATGACTCTAAGGCATAAAAAGATTGCCGCAGTGTTGCCAAATTTCAATGCACTGGCTCTTGCAAAGCTGAGTTTTCCAGGAAGTCTTCCATTTACTGTCTAAATGTGGTTTCACTGTGGATTGATGGGTCATAAATCGGATATATGCAGTATCTGACTTAAATTATAATATTGATTACTCTGATATCCTATTAATAGATTATAAATATTAAAGTTTTGAAGTTTTAAAAAATAACCACCTGCAACCAAAATGCAGATCTATACAGAAAATAAAGTTATTTCAAGGATACCCGTAAATTATAAAATCTACCTGATTTCATGACAAAAATGCGCCTGTGGGAATTTTTTCGCAAGATGTGAAATACACACCAATACGTACATATCACTGCAGTTTCCAACAGAAATGAACACTAGAGGTGGTAAAACATCGAGCACTTGTAATTGTTTTCGTACAGTTATGATTACAGCTCCATATGCTTCGCTTTCCGGATGTAACAAGCTTGCACGGTAGCTCTGCTGGCACGGAATTGGACTTAGGATGCGGAATCCTTGGGTATGAATCTCATGAAAAACATGACTCATGATGAAAGAACTGAAAGATGAGAGATCGAAAAACTAGTTAAAACGGCATGCTTGCATTTTTATGTCACATTCACTTTTGTTCATACTATCGGGTAGGTTTAAGTGTAGTGCAGATGGTACTTTATTTTAAAACCTCACGGAGCATTAGACTTATAGCGCCACTCAATGGACATTTCAAGTCAGAACTGCGGTGACACGTACAAAACCAACGTCACATAAAACGTACCATATGTACGTTCATCTGTTCCGGGGGAAAAAAACGAACACTCCATTAGCGCCACTCAGTGGACATTTCACATCGAATATGTCACAAAATATATATGGTGGTAGGTATTCCACGTCTTGCGAAAAAGTTCCCACAGGTACATTTTCGTCATGAGATCAGGTTGTATAAAATAGTTATTGTGAGTGGGTTAATGATAATGATTACAATCTTGATTGTCGAAAAATGTAATTTGCAAGAAGAGTTGGGATCAGATTTACACCCAGATGCTAATTAATCTGCAAAAGAACCCAAACCACAAAGTGTAGATAAAATCTGCTTAAATTATCTGGTTTCAGTCAAAATTAAAGAACCAAAAATGCTATTTGTCACTGCGTCTGGAACTTGGATCAAACTGAAAAGTTGTCTTTTTTTAAACAGTATATATAAGTAGTTTCCTATTAGTATTTTATGTTGCTTCACAAGATCATAAACGCTTGTTGACACATACTTTTATGTTGCATTATATCTGTATTTGTTGCAGAATTAAGCAAGTGATGTGTAGCAAAAATAAGCCATGGATAGTGTGATATGCAAAACAGATGTTAAACAGCTATTTTTTCAGCCATCTTGATTAACTCGTCGTTCCACACTTCTGACCACCTGCATTAGGGCCAAGAATAGAACAGTTACACAACTTCAAGCAAATTATTCATTAAACAAGAAATGCAAAGGAAGCTGGGTGTGGATTGAAGTTGAGTGTTTGACAAACAAGCTGACATGGTTTCATGCGCCTGAAAAGATGGAGGCATGCTAGACGAGCCGAGTCTGGGCGGGGGCTTCTTCTGCCATGTGAGTGACGAGAATTGGTGAGCTATCATTATTATAACCATTACTACCATTATGCAAGCCAATACAAACACTTCAGGTCATGGATAGTAACATAAAGTTAGTTTATTGGTTTTTTTTTAAATGTAGAGCTGAACATCTGTTTCATTTTTATGAGAGTGCTACCATGTGCATTGTGCATGAGAAAATATTTAGGCTGACAGTTTGTTAAAAGCTGCAATGAACGATGACATAATGCACATTAGGTCATTAAAGGCTTAGCCTTTAGTATTAAAGGCTAATAATTTTAAAACAGACATTCCTTCATGCCGTTTCAAACCTGTATGACTTTCTTCTTCTGTAGAACTCGAAAGAAAGTATTTTGAAGAATGTTGGTAACCACATGGACTTCCATTTTTGACCACGTAATGGAAGTCTGTGGAAGCCCGTTTTAACTTTGAGAATTAAAAAAAAAAGGTAATTAGAAATTTAATCTCACATTTTTTCTTGCAATTCAGAGTTTATATCTCACAATTCTGGCTTTTTTGGCAATTCTGAGAAACAAACTCAGAATTGTGATATATAAACCATTAATTAAAATTTATTTTCTTGCAATTTGTTTTTTTTTTGTCATCACAGAACAAAAACATAAACAAGGTTGTGACTTTTTACCTCACAATTCTGAGTTTATGTATTGAATTTCTGAGAATTCTAAGAAAAACAATTCAGAACTGCAGGTGAAAAACTGTGAACCGTGAGACTGTGGGCATTGCAAGAAAAAAGTTAAAATTGTGAGATAAAAAGTTGTACCTTTACCTTTTTTACTTTTCTATACTGTGGTGGAAACTATGGAAGCCTGTTTCCGCCACTTAATAAAAAAAATAAAAAAGGTAATTGCGACTTTTTATCTCACAATTCTGACTATTTTTCTCACAACTGCGAGTTTACATTGCGCAATTCTAAACTAAATTCTAAACTGGCAATTTTGAGAAATGAAGTCAGAATTGTGTGATATAAACTTGCAATTGCAAGTTAAGTCAAAAGAACTGGACTGGACAATTACGAGTTTATATCTCACAATTTTGAGAATAAAAGTCAGAATTGCGAGATACAAACTCGCAATTGCAAGAAAAAAAAGTCAGAATTGCGAGTTTATATCTCACAATTCTGACTTTATATCTCACATTTCTGACTTTATAACTCGCAATTGTGAGTTTATATCTCACAATTCTGACTTTATATCTCACATTTCTGACTTTATAACTCGCAATTGTGAGTTTATATCTCACAATTCTGAGAACAAAAGTCAGAATTGCGAGTTTATATGATGCAATTCTGAGAAAAAAGTTAGAGATGTAAACTCGCAATTGGAAGAAAAAAAGTCAGAATTGTGAGAGAAAAAGTCGCAATTACCTTTTTTATTTTTTATTCAGTGGCAGAAAGGGCTTCCATAGGAAACGTCTCGGTTACGTATGTAACCCTCGTTCCCTGAAGGAGGGAACGGAGACGTCACGTCGGATGACCGACGAAATTGGGATCTCGCCAGAGAGACCAATCCACTTCGAGTGTAACTAAACGAGCCAATGGACATTGGCATGCGATTATTGCATCCAGCTGCCGCTGATCACAGCGTGAGCATAAGAGGCAGCTGATGCACCGCATCAATTATGTTTTCGCTGAGGAGCCGAGCCGGCGACCCGGCAGCTCAGCGGTGGTACAGCGACTGTGGCGACGGGACGTGACGTCTCCGTTCCCTCCTTCAGGGAACGAGGGTTACATACGTAACCGAGACGTTCCCCTTTCAGTCGGTCACTCCGAGTCACGTCGGATGACCGACGAAATTGGGATCCCTACCAAAGCGCCACAGGAGCTGCCCCTTCCAGTGCCCTGTGTAGGGCTCCTGACCCTTCCTATAAGGCAGACGATAGGACCGGGCTCTACACAGGGAAGGTCAACTACTGGTGTTCCTTGAGCAACCCAAACAGTAGGACTAGGATAACACTGGGAAGCGTGCCCTTCCACTTGGAAGAGGCACACTGCGGAGTCACCTCCTCCCAGAGGGGGTTAAGTGACATTCAAACATGTGAAGTAACCCCGAAGGGCCTGTTGCACATGGAAGTCTCTGAGATGGCTCAGGCTGCATCTTTAGAGATGGCAGAACGTGGTCCGCCAGGGGAAACACGGCTCTAATAAGAATACCGTGGAATACACATATGGGATCCCGACAGGGTCTCTCATATGGGCACTAGCCTCGCACCAGATTTCAAGAATTCATTGGCTGAAGGCCTGGCGCCGGACGCCCCGCCGCGTCCGGACGCCGGAGTGCTGGAGGACTCAACAGGGTTTGCCTGGTTAAGGAACTCTCTGGAGAATTAGGCGTAAGGACGCCGCAAGCCGACTCTGAGCCGGCCCTCTCAGTGCCACTACCCGTTTGAGGTGAGAACACAGGAGGAAACCGGTTCGACACGTAGGCTATAAAACCTAGCGAACGTGTTGGGAGTCGCCCAACCCGCAGCTCTACAGATGTCTGCTAGCGAGGCACCACGAGCCAGCGCCCAGGACGATCCGACACCCCTAGTGGAGTGAGCACGCAACCTGAGCGGGCAGGGCACACCTTGTGCTTCATAGGCCAAGGTGATGGCATCCACTATCCAGTGGGCCATCCTCTGCTTGGAGACAGCCTTCCCCTTCTGCTGTCCTCCGTAACAGACAAAGAGCTGTTCTGAGGTCCTGAAGCTCTGAGTTCTATCCACGTACTGACGCAGTGCGCGTACAGGACAGAGCAAGCTAGGGCTGGGTCTGCCTCCTCCAGGGGCAGCGCTTGCAGGCTCACTACCTGGTCCCTGAAGGGCGTGGTAGGAACCTTGGGCACATAGCCGGGCCGGGGCCTCAGTGTTGCACTGGAGTCAGCCGGCCCAAACTCAAGGCACGACTCGTCGACCGAAAATGCCTGCAGGTCCCCCACCCTCTTGATTGAGGCCAATGCAGTCAGGAGTAGGGTTTTCATAGAAAGAAACTTCAACTCGACTGACTGCAATGGCTCAAAGGGGGCAGTTTGTAGGGCTCTTAGCACCAAAGCCAAATCCCAAGAGGGAAGGGAGGGAGGCCTCAGAGGATTTAACCTCCTGGCCCCCCTAAGAAACCTGACGACCAGATCGTGCTTCCCCACCGACCTCCCCTCTATGGGGTCGTGGTGGGCAGAAATAGCAGCAACATATACCTTAAGGGTGGAGGGGGACAGCCTACGCTCCAACCCTTCTTGCAAAAAGGAAAGCACGGCTCTGATCGAACATCTCCGGGGGTCCTCCTGGTAAGAGGAACACCATTCGACGAACAGGTTCCACTTCAGCGCATAGGCCCGTCTTGTGGACGGTGCTCGTGCTGAAGCGATAGTGAGCGCTACCTCCTGGGGCAGGTCACCTAGAACCTCCGCGTCCCGTCCAGGGACCACACATGAAGTTTCCACAAGTCTGGACGCGGGTGCCAGAGGGTGCCCCGTCTCTGAGAAAGCAGATCCTTCCTCAGAGGAATCGGCCAGGGAGGGGCTGTCGCGAGGAGCATGAGTTCCGGGAACCAGGTCCTGTTGGGCCAATATGGAGCCACTAACAGGACCTGCTCCTCGTCCTCCCTGATCTTGCACAGCGTCTGTGCTAGCAGGCTCACTGGGGGAAACGCATACTTGCGCAAGCCCTGGGGCCAGCTGTGTGCCAGTGCATCCGTGCCGAGCGTTGCCTCGGACAGGGAGTAGAACCACTGGCAGTGGGTGGTTTCCGGAGATGCAAACAGGTCTACCTGAGCAACTCCGAACCGACTCCAAATCAGCTGGACCGCCTGGGGATGGAGTCTCCACTCCCCAGGAAGTGCCGCTCGAGACAGCTCGTCGGCCGCCTGATTGAACACTCCGGGGATGTGGATGGCACGAAGGGACCTCAGATGCTTCTGACTCCAGAGGAGGAGGTGGCGGGCGAGTTGCGACATGCGACGGGAGCGCAAACCGCCTTGCCGGTTGATATACGCAACGGTCGCAGTGTTGTCCGTACGGACCAGAACGTCCCTGCCCCGAAGGCGCCCTCTGAGGCGGCACAGGGCAAGACGTACTGCCAGCAACTCGAGGCAATTGATATGCCAACGCAAAAGGGGGCCCGTCCAAACCCCTGATACTGCGTGCCCGTTGTACGTGGCACCCCAGCCGGTGGCTGAGGCATCCGTGAATACCACAGCATGCCTGGATACCTGCTCCAGGGGCACTCCTGCCCGAAGGAACGAGGGATCTGACCACGGGCTGAAGGTCTTGCGGCAGGCCGGTGTAATCTGAACCCGGTGAGTACCGCGTTTCCACGCCCACCTCGGGATTCGGCCATGGAGCCAGTGCTGAAGCGGTCTCATATGGAGCAGACCGAGCGGAACTATGGCCGCAGCTGCAGCCATATGCCCCAGGAGCCTCTGAAAGAGTTTCAGTGGGACCGCTGTCCTGCCTGATAAAGTCTTGAGGCAGTTCAGCACCGACTGAGCACGTTCCTGGGTGAGGCGTGCTGTCTGGTTGACCGAATCCAACTCCATGCCGAGAAAAGAGATCCTCTGCGTTGGCACGAGTTTGCTCTTTTCCCAATTGACCCGAAGGCCCAACTGGCTGAGGTGCCTGAGCACCAGGTCCCTGTGTGCGCACAACAGCTCTCGAGACTGTGCAATTATGAGCCAGTCGTCGAGGTAGTTGAGAATGCGCACACCCTGTTCTCTCAGGGGAACAAGGGCCGCCTCTGCGACTTTGGTGAAGACACGAGGCGAGAGGGACAGCCCGAAGGGCAGAACCTTGTACTGATATGCCCGACCTTCGAACGCGAATCGCAGGAATGGCCTGTGCCGCGGAAGAATCGAAACATGAAAGTACGCGTCCTTCAGGTCGATCGCTGCAAACCAATCTAGGGGACGGACGCATCCAAAAATGCGTTTCTGCGTCAACATCTTGAACGGCATCTTGTGAAGTGCACGGTTCAAAACTCGCAGATCCAAGATCGGTCGTAACCCACCGCTTTTCTTGGGCACAATGAAGTAAGGGCTGTAAAACCCCGACCTCATATCGGCTGGAGGGACCGGCTCTATTGCATCCTTCGCCAGTAGGACTGCAATCTCCGCGAGCAAGACAGGGGCATCGACGGCTTTGACTGAAGTGAACCGGATGCCCCTGAACTTGGGGGGACGCCGGGCGAACTGAATCGCATAGCCGAGTCTGATGGTCCGCAGGAGCCACCGGGACGGGCTGGGGAGCGCTAACCAGGCTCCGAGAGACCGCACCAGCGGGGCCAACGGGCCCACCGACATGCCCGCGGTGGGGCAGCGAGGTGGAACACAGGGACCGGCCCCAGGGCCTGTGACGGCCTGGCCTGTGACGGCAGGGGGCGGGGTCTGGGTGTGTAGTGTAGCACTCACCTGATTTCTCCTCGCGTGGGAGGAGACACAGGAACCCGGCTTGAGGCTTGTGACAGCCCGGCGTTTGACGACTTGAAGCGGGGACTGGAGTGCTACTGCCCTTACCTGGTTCCACGAATGGGCAGGAGGGGTGCTCTTGGGCAACCACCCGCTGCCTGCTGGCGAGAGAGGAGGAGGGAAGCGATCCTGTGATGCACGGATCACCACTCTCCTCCTCTTGAGACCCGGAGATTGAGGAGACCGCTCTTTACTGATGTTTTGGGTACCGCTGGCTGCTGGGCCAGCGGCGGAACAAAATGAACAAAAGATACTCCACCCGGCCCTCCTCCGGGGGAGGGAGTGGTGCAGTCACCATCTCCCGATGAGCAGTCTCCTCCATCTCTGGGTCGACCGTCCCAGGGCCTCTTGCACTTGCGCTTGCCGCCAGGTTTGGCGGGGGCCTGGACGGGCTGGGCGTCCTGCCTGCGACCGGTTCCACGACGCTGCCTGGTGAAGGCTGCTGCGGCTGCGCGGGAGCGGGGGCGGCCGCAGGGGGGCGCCCACGGCGACGAGCAGGCTGAGTGGCTGCAGCCGGAGTGGAAGCAGCAGGTTTCCTCCGGCGCATGATGTGTTTGCCTCAGTCTGCTTCTGGGCTGCCGAGAACTGCTGGGCAAAGCTCTCGACAGCGTCGCCGAAAGGGCCGGTCTGTGACACGGGAGCATTCAGGAACTGTACCTTCTCCTGCTCCTTCATGTCAGCGAGACACAGCCAGAGATGGCGCTCCTGGACATCGCACAACCCAGAGACTGTGCGGTCACCTTCGTCACTCGTAGCGCGAGGTCCGTCGCAGCACGCAGCTCATGTAGAACCGCCAGGTCGTGACCACCCTCGTGCAGGTCTTTCAGTGCTTTGGCCTGGTGGACCTGCAGCAACGCCATAGCGTGGAGGGCGGAAGCCGCCTCCCCACAGGCTCTATAAGCACTGCCAGTTAGACCTGACGAATACTTAGAGGCCCGTGAGGGGAGACACGGATCACCCCGCAGGGTGGAAGCGGCTGTTGGACACAGTTGCATGGCCACAGACCGTTCCACCGAGGGGATGCCCGCATACCCCAAAGCGGCTCCACCATCGAGGGTGGTGAGAGCGGAAGAACTACAAGATGTGTTTCGGGCAGTGAAAGGTGCCCTCCACAATCTTGTCAGCTCCTCATGCACTTCCGGAAAGAATGGCACCGGAGGGGGGCGCTGAGAACCAGCGCCACCCCCACCGAGGAACCACTCGCCCAGCCTCGAAGGATCGGGACACGGTGGCTTTTTAGGATTCCACACGAGCCCGACATTCTCGGCGGCCCGGGAAAGCATAGCCGTCATCTCTGGGTCTGGCACGGACAACGCTACCACACCCGAAGGGGGCAACGCAGCCGGGTCGTCATCCCCGGAGAGAGAGGGCCCGCCCTCCGATGCAGTGATCGACATCTGGTCGTCAGAGGGGGCACCGAAGGAAACGCGTGGCCAGCGCGCTCCTTCGGCAGCTCCACCGGCTGCGGAGTGCTTGAGGGGTGAGGAGCTCCACTTGGGGAAGCCCTCACCGTAATCCTCAAATCACCTCTAACTCCACCGGATCCAGTGTGCACGCCGGATCACGGCAGGCAGAGGGACTCTGCCATGTTTGACATAGCAGAGTCGCACTCCGAGATGGTCATGTCCCCGCAAGAAGAACATGAACCATCCACGAAAGCCACCTCAGCGTGCTGAATGCCCAGACACGTGAGGAAGCGATCGTGACCGTCCTGAGGCGCCAGGAAACGACCACACCCAGAAACGCACGGGTGAAAAGACATCTTTAAAAAGACGCGATCACCCGTGTTGCTCTTTTAGAGAAATTGCTCTTTCAGAGAAATGCTCTTTTAGTGCTGAAGCACGCAGGGGAGCTGGCCACCGCACACTCCTAGTGTGGCTGTCAGCAGGAAGACGATCTTTCTCTCCCGGACACCGTGACCACCGCTGCCGCGCCGTAACGCCCGCACTCGCTCGCAGAACACTCTCTTGGAAGGGAGAGCAGTAGCTTTAACCACTACCGCTCGGCTCCGAAGCGAAAGGATAATTGATGCGGTGCATCAGCTGCCTCTTATGCTCACGCTGTGATCAGCGGCAGCTGGATGCAATAATCGCATGCCAATGTCCATTGGCTCGTTTAGTTACACTCGAAGTGGATTGGTCTCTCTGGCGAGATCCCAATTTCGTCGGTCATCCGACGTGACTCGGAGTGACCGACTGAAAGGGGAACACACTGTTTGGTATTTATGGACCATATAATGAAAGTCAATGGGAACCAAAATTGACTGGTTACCAACATTCTTCAAAATAGCTTCTTTTGTGTCCCACAGAAGAAAAAAAAGTCATACAGGTTTAGAATGACATGAAGGTGAGTAACCGGTGACAGTATTTAAAAATTTTTGTGTGGACAATCCCATGGGGCTCCTTTCATTGCATGTTCACTTCTTCTGTTAGTCACCAGATGGCACCCTTCTTACAGAGAGACAGTCAAAACTCTCTCATCCCCTGCAGATCTTGCCTCATTTGACCCCACGTCTGTGGTGGAAACGGCATCCAAAGGAAGACTTACGAGCCTTACTGAAATTACATGACATGTTGATATTCTGATATGCTTTTAACATGCCACCACAGCTCTTACTGAACCCCTTTTGCAACACATAATCATATTTCCACACTAAATAAAAAACAGACCACATTTACTGGGCTTTCCCTAGATATGAGCATGCCAGCCCGCTTAAAGCGCGGATGCTGGGTGTTTAAATCTGTCTCATCAGATCGGCAGGTCTGAACTTGTCTTTGAAAAGCGTGAGGAGTGAGATGTAGAGTCAGTGAGAAAGCAGCTATTTGTGTGTGTGTCATTCTCTGACTGAACCCATGATGTACTAGATACCAGTTATGAGTCACATTACTGCTAACCAAACAAGATACTGTAATATTCAAGAAAAGCAGCCAATGTCAATCAAAAGTCATATAGGTAGGTTAATCAGCTCTGATTCGCTGTGACCCAGTTTTCAGTAGCTGGTGTTTTCACCAGTGTTGTTAAGGTTTACAGAGTATCATAAGTACCTCACTGTAAAAATCAAGGCATTGAGATGTTTTTGAGTCTTAACAACTGTTCTCAGTAACACAACTTAGTTTATCCGAATCAGAATTTGCTTGTTTACTAAATGGAAAATACTGCATATTTAGCCAATACATTCATGTCAGTGTCAATACTGTATGTATGGTCAAGATTTTCAAAACGATTCTTCTATCACTTCCTCCTTGTAAATCTAAGAATTGTTTGGCGCCTGCCACTGTTATTGAGGTTTGTGTGTAAAGCATTGTGGGCTATGTGCATTCAACCGAAACTTTTGCACGTAATGCCTTTGCTTTGCAGTATTTTCACTTCAGAGGTTCCCCAACTGTAAGTCCCTTTTGATAAAAGCATCTGCCAAATGAATAAATGTAAATGCAAATACTGCCAAGCTGTTTGTCATTTGTAAGAATGAAATGGAAACATGCTTTAAAAAGGAATAATTTCTAAAACAACAAATAGACACATAGTAATCACGAAACATGCTGAGAACAAGAATTAAGATTTAGATTATGTATGTATATATATATATATATATATATATATATAATGTTTGCATGTAAAGACACACACATATACATATATTCAAAAAGTAATACTTTATTGATACTTTTTTTTTTCAGCAAGAATGTATTCAATTATTAAATTCACCAAAATGTACTTTTACATTGTTACAAAAACATTTGTATTTCAAATAAATGTTGCTTTTTGATTCATCAAAAAATCCTGAAAAGATTGTATCATGGTTTCTACAAAAAAATCTAAATAAATAAATAAATACATGAACGAATGAATACAAATCAACTCTTTCCAACATTTATAATAATAAGAAATGTTTCTTGAGCACCAAGTCAACATATTGATTGATTTAGAGAAGGATCATGAAGACTAGAGTAATGACTGCTGAAAATTCAGCTTTGCCATCACAGGACTAAAATAGAAAACAGTTATTAATATTTATTAATGCTACACACACACACACACTTAGTAGTCCATTACTGATTACAAATTTCAAGATGAAAACTGTAGTTTGTAATGTAATTTAGGTTACTCATTTTAGGTAATGTATTCTGACAAATTGTTAGATTATTTTCAGATTATGTTTTATCTAACTTGTTTTAATCTCGCCATTAAACATACCATACTGAAACAAAACAGCAAAGAGAAAGAACATATATTCCAGTTTTTGCTGTTTTTGATATCAACATGATAAAATGTATTAAACATAAACCAGGGTTTACCAAACTGGGCTTAATGTAAGAACTGCAGTGGGTTTGTGAGTTGATAAAAAGCTAATAATTA